>LUGF01046147.1:310907-323143 GCA_001625245.1 Calycopis cecrops | reverse complement strand
TGGTAGTCAATTAAAAGCTCCGCTTGCTCGTTTGCAATGAAAGGTCCATAGTGCTACCGAGTCATGTGGCAAGTGTCTACCTACGCATATAGCTGATCGTGGTCCTCGCCTCGTGGTCTAGTGGTAAGCGTGTTCAACCACAGACGTGAGGTCCTGGGTTCGAATCCCGGGTCGGACTAAAAATTGTTATTGAGATTTTTCAATTTCTAATAACAGTCCGGAGTCGGGAAGTTGGCAGCCAGTGCCTCTGAGAGCACGTTAAGCCGTCGGTCCTGCGTCTGATTTCTCACCGGTCGTGTCGGATTACCGTCCCATCGGAATATGAGAGTGAGGGAATAGAGAGTGCACTTGTGTCTGCGCGCACACTTGTGCACTATAATATGTCCTGCGCATCTGGCTCGTCTCTATAGAGACGGCCGCCGTTGCCGAAATCGGCTAGGAGGATATTATATTATTATAGCTGATCATATTTTTTTTTTATTGCGTAGGGGGGCAAACGAGCAGTCAGAGCCATCATGACTACCGCCATCCATAGACATCCACATAGAGGCTACACAAATGTGCTGCCCTCCTTTCCCCTCCCACCATAGGCCACCGGTTACTTACACACAGCACGAAACGCGACAGCACAGCTGTCATTTCACAGCCTCATTATTATTGCATTGTAACTTAATCAGCCCGGCACGACCGGGGGATTCTCGCTCACACGTTACCGCCGTGAAAGTAATGGCTATCGGGTTTCGTCGCGTCGCGTGTTGCGTTAGTAGCCATGTAGGAAGGAGGAAGATGGTGAACTACTCATCTGTGTAGCCTCTGTGCGGAAGTCTATGGGCGTCGTTTTCCCCCTATACTAAAATAAAAATAGCCTTGAAAGTAATAGCTAGCACCTCGTGTGATGTGTTAGTAGCCGGAGGCCCATTGGGAGGATCAGGTGAGGGAGGGCAACTCAACTGCAAAATAAATAATCGTGTACAAGCTTGCTTTTACAAGCAACAGCAGCGAGCTGTTATGAAAAACATCTCTTAAGTTGACAGTTTATACTGACAGCGACCACGCCCAGTCGTTCACAGTGCGCTGCATTACGGGAGCAAACACTTACTTCAACTGGGACGGTTGAGTTCCAATTAGCACATCCTGTCCAATGAAATGGACAGAGCAATTAATTAAGTCACAATTACGGTATATTTTTATACATTAGAGTCACAATTCACCAATTAGCTAGATCAATGAACTAAAGAGTATATATATGTACCTGTTCCTTCTATGACTGTTTTATATCATAGGGGGGCAAAATAGTAGCCGAAGTGACAGAGTGAGTGAGTGAGTCAAAGAGAGAAGGTATCTATCCGCACCCATAAATATCTACACAACCAAGCCTATGTAGATGCGTTGCCATCCTACACCTCCTTCCTCCTTAGGCTACCGGAAACTCACACGCGATACAAAACGCGACGGCCTACTTTACGCCTGACTTGGGTATTACCCGGCTACCTCTCGTCAAAAACTCATCGGAAATTGACTTCACCCGGCTTGTTTAAGTTCGGTGGTCCATTGTAAGGATTGGAGTGTAGGAGGTTAATGCGTCAACCTAGATACAGATGCTTACGGTGTAAGAGCAAGACTCATATTATTAATTTCACCCCCTATAATCTAAATTTGTAAAATCCTTAATATAATAAGTCATAAGTCATTTAATGAAACAGTTTAAGGTGCGCCTTAAACGCAGCTTTATCTCTGGCATCACTTTGATTTGGAATTAACTGCCTCTTCGGTATTTCCGGACCGATACGACCTTTGGATTGTCAAAAAAAGAGGTTTTTCGTCTTTGAAAGTTCGGCAACGCATGTGTTAGTCCTCTGGTGTTGCGGATGTCTCGAGTGTTGTTGATCATTTAAATCAGGTGACCAACTGCTCGCTTGCCTGCTATGCTATAAAATAACAAATACTTAGCACAATGAGCGCGTGGAAGTTTATTTTTACAACTCATCATTGACAGCTATAAATAGATTTAGCTGTAAATGGTGAGATAAAATTAAATGTCTGCGTGGGACGTGGGGTGGACGAACCACTCTCTGCAATTAAGGTTTTATATATGTGAGTCTATTTATAATTAATTATCTTTGTATATTTCAGTGTGATAATAATGTCTGAGACTTATCACGGTAGGTTAGTCTAATCATGTGCTAAGTATTGTACAGGACTTGTGTTTCGGGTAGATGCTAGACAACGGAAATATATTTGTTATTGTTTTTAATTAAGATTTTTTTCTAATTTATTTTATAATAAAAATACATATAATATATAGACACGCTTCCTTCCTATTATTCAAGGCATACTCAATGGGTTACCACTATGCTAGTTTGAGTACATTAACCTTATCGAACCAAACGAGATGGCCATCTCTGGTTATAAAGTCGCGTCTCGTGCCGTTTTACGATAAACAAAAGACAACCAAGTGCACAAACTCGGTTGTGCTGATGTTGCAAGTCATCAAAATAAATTTACCACTTATACGGATTCTATTACACAAAATGTTTAAACAATAACAGGCAACCACAAAAATATTATAGTCAAATATTTTGATGTTACAAAAAAAAAGCAAATAGTAAAAACAAATGAATATCTAACTCTTTAATTTAATTGACATGCAATAAACAAAAAGAATACATTCACAATAAATTTAAAATCGGAATTGATATTTCTATTTTCAAATTTAAATTCTATCAGACCGCATTTCATTTGACGCGAACGTTGCACGTACACTCATCCCGTTCGAGAATTGAAATTCGAAATTTGGGGTGTTCTGACGTGCACAATACACTATTTACGTTCCCGCCGTGTCAAATACGGAAATTCGTTGCATTGTTATAAATTGGATTTATAATTAAACAGTTTGGAAATGAATGCAATCAATTTTAGTAACATATGAAAAAGCTAAATCATTAACGGCAGGCGATTTAGAACGCAACAATAACAATTGAAAATAATTTCGTGTAATTTGATATCTGTTTATGAAGGTTACTAATGATTTGTGAGTGTGATACCCTTCGGTCACGAGCTTGATTTTGCTCTATTGATCTTGGATTTCTGTTACATAGGTACTCTTTTTATTTTATAAATATTAAGCTGAAGAGTTTACTTGTTTGCATGAACGCATTTAATTCAGGAACACACCTATTTAAATGATTTGCTCGATAATAGACAGCCGAGTTGACGAGGAAGGAAGTTGAGGACCGCTCAACTATGACTCATAGAAGTGGAGTTAGTGTACAACGCAGGTGAAACTACTAGTAGTAAATATGTGTGTAGTGAAATAAGTTAACTTGTTACAAAAACAAGTGAATGTTCTTGACAACACTTATGCACTAAAATGCAACGTTCTTGACAACACTTATGCACTAAAAGACGTCTAATTTTGTTATCTTTAGTTACAATATAAAAAAAATTGTCACCTTCTCTAAAATAAAATTAAAAGATGATCATGAAATTGTAGAATATCATCTATTAAATTTAAGCTAAACGCTTTAAAAGTAAGCTATTTAAACCTATAATTTTATTCTAATTTGTCCTACACAATGTTTTCTAAATCAAGTCATATACATATATCAGCATTCCACGTTATTTGATTGTGTCTTGCCATTTATTTTCAGTATTGGACGGATATAGGCTGATTGTGTTTATATTATGGAGTACATGCAACGTTAAGCTAAAATAATGTTAGTTAAAAGACATTTACAAAGTTATCTTCATCGAGGCAAGCGGCAATCACCCAACTTGCTTAGTTTATTCTTAACAAACTTTAATCGACTTGGTTACACCGTCTTGTCTAACTGTTTCTCTTCTCTGTAGCTTACGCGACCGACTTAAGATTTTCTTTATCTCTCTGCTATTAAGCGGACGAGTTGTAACATCGTATAGTGTTGTTTTTCAGTTACTGCATAGTTTTAATCACTGCATCTTTTTCTATTATTTTATAATAATTATCTCGAAGTTGGTATCAAAAAAGTGGCTGTTATGTGGACTTGTAAAACATCGTACTCTACTCTCTACTATCTACTCTACCAAATCTCACTATTGAGCCATCAAGGCTCACAGGAATCATGTAAATGCTAATATATAGTATATTACTTCATCATCATCATCATCATCATCAGCTGGAGGACGCCCTCTGTTGTTACTTCACACCGATGTTATTCTCTGGTCATGCTGAGCCAATTCAGTAAGAATGCTTTAATTACTGTTCCTTTTACATACACAGAGTTTTAGGTCTCTCTGTATATATTTTCCATATCTTTCCACTATTATCACAGATAGGTATTTATTAATTCCTACCTGGAATAAAAAAAATTGTGATACAATTTTGTAACCTTTATTTTTTTTAGCCTGTGGAAACCTCCTCGGGTACCATCTCATATTCGGGGCCAGAAGAAAGAGATGGTTATGTCGGACTCGAACAGACTAAAACCACACGGCATTCCGTCGTCTTGTCATTGTGATGTGTCCCAGGTATGCCCTAGGAAAGGATGATCCCTGGACCCTTATCAGACTATGACCACCTGTTCCCAGTAGGTGGTCTCTACAAAGCTGCCGTGAACCTAGGCCCGCTACGGTTGATAAGGCGAGTGCGAAGTGCATCCCGGCTACCTTCGGTCTTCCTCTGCTAGGGTGCTGGAGGCCCCAACCAGCGCCCCCAGAAAGCGCTCATGGAGGTTGGAGATCATTGGAGACCCGCCGACGCCCCGTGCGTCTTCTTCGACATTGGAGAGAACTAGCGCTCTCACGCATTCTCTCCGCAGTCTCTTTCATGGATAATACTGCCTCGCTAAAAGTGACAACAGCATTCCAGGATATCGGACACTGAACCATGGCCTGGACAACGGTTCCAAGCGAGAGGTCAGTTCCAATGACTGCCTCTAGGTCCTGGCGCAGCTGTATCCACGCGGGGCACTCCGCGAGAGTGCGCAGTGCAGTATCCTTGTGGCAGTTCCCACAGTGATGGCACTCGGGCGTGGGTTCGCGGCGTCTGCGACACAGATGCTTACCGAAGCACCCGTGCTCCGTCAGTATCTGCGTCAGTCGGAAAGTGAGGCGGCCATGTTGCCTTTCCAGCCACTCCTTCATGTAGGGTCTTATTGCTAAGATTGTAGCGTGCCATGCGCTCGGTTGCTCGAGCCTTTCTTCCCACTCTATTACTCTATTATACTATTTTGTAACCTAATATTTTTTGTTGCAGGTCCTGATATGACGTCATTGCTGTTATTATGATTAAAATAAAAAGGAGGGTATTCGAGATTAATTGATTTTTATTGTAGTGTAATACGAATAGTTTTTAATGTTATTGATGGCCTGTCAGACTGTCTAGTCACAGGCTAGTGTTGTGATGATAGATGAACAGTAAGTTCTTGGTATGTGATGTGATGTTAAAGTGATTGAGATCATGATGCAGCTGGTGTTGTATCGGCTGATCGCATTTGCTGCGATCCTTGGCGCTACAGTTGCAATGGCTGCAAAAAATGGTAAGAATTTTATTTTATTTTACCTAAATATAGAATAGTTTAAAAAATGTAGGTAAGTTTTTAGTCGAATAATTTAACAATATGCGTTATTATATTAACATTGTGTTCATTAATTATTATTAATCGATTGAATTAAGATTTTTAAACTCCATGACACAAAGGTCAATTAGATTTTACAGAAAATACGATTAAAAAGATTACAAATATTTTTATTGATTTTCACAGAATATCGCGTAAAGCTTTTTAAATACTATTATATAGTAAATATTATTATAGTATTTAATAAAATTTATGTCACATTTGAAATGTAATATAGTAGAATATAGATATTTAAGGCTCTATTACTAACGTAAAAGCAAAGCTTAACTAATATCCCTAATCATAAATACATGCAATTTAAATTGCAACACTACATGTATATTAATATACATGTAAATGATCTTACTATAACGATTAAAGCAATTTAGCTCGTCGGGAATATTGTTCTCAAGCAGTAAGATATCAGATGTCCAAGCGGTAAGAAGTTTGTTTCGAGTATACTGCTCAATTATATAGTTATCCGGCACAGTGCTCATTGTGTCTGTGTAGTCTAAAGTGTTTTTGACAACGAATTTACTTATAATGCATGTTTTAGTACGTATTCTATTTCGCCATTTGTACGGCCCATGGAGCGAGCGGAGAGGAGGGAGGAGGGCAATGTTTAACATCCATGCGAACGTCTATGGGCGTCGGTAGTCATGAAAATGGCTCCAACTTCACACTTGCCCTCTATACTATAAATAAAATCCAAAATAAAATAAGTAAAATAGTTTTAAGCCCTTAAGTTTGTTAGAGGAGAGCTGTAAACTCTATCTGATCAGAAAAATAAAGGAATACTACTACGCTTTTACATTTTTCATGTTGGCAATTTTCTTTTAGTTTTTCTATAGAATTCGTGCAACAGCGTAGCAAAGAGATTATAGCCATTTATTTCGGCCATATAACAGGAATATTGCTCTAGAAAGCAGTGAGATATCAGATGTCCTAACGGTGCAAAGTTTGTTCCGAGTAGACTGTTCAATTATTTAGTTAGCCGGTAGAGTGCTCATTGTATCTTGAAACTGTAAGCTTTGTAGTCTAAGGCACTTTTCACATTGAATTGACATATTATACATGTTCTGATATAAATACATACATATACAAGGTTGATAAAAGCGAGAGGTATTAAATTAAAGCACATATAATATAAGTGCCTACAGTTAATCCGAAACTATTCTTTTTTTTTTTTTAAATAAATATCTGTGGACTTTACACACCACGTTAGCCTAGCCCCGTGCTAAGTACCGTTAGGACTTGTGTTACGGGTACAAGACAACGGAATATATTTAATATGTTCTTATAAATTTAAGAAATTTTATATATTTAAGATTTTTATTATAGAAATACATATATAATACATAGATAAACATCCATGACCCAGGCGGGATTCGAACCCGCGACCCCTGGCGCAACATGCTCCACTTATCCGAGCCCTGTACCACTGCGCCAGCCTGGTCGTGAATATTAAAAATAAGTTTACGAGAAGTATATGAAAATACTTTTTTCAAAAAGTAAAATAGCGAAAAAATTTAATCACGCTTTATATCTGGCAGCTACAGCGAGCACGGGGTGAATGATCGCGGCTGGCCATAGTCGACGATCAGCTGCTGTACAGCGTGTATGTAGTGAGAAAAAGCTGCTTGCTCCGATTTTTGTGGTGTACCCTGAAAATTATACAATAAATATGTGGTTTCATTTAATGCCTCTCGTTTTTATCAACCTTCTATATTTACAGTTAAAATAGTTTTAAGACAATTAGCTCGTTAACGGTGAGATGTAAAGCTACATCTGATCTAAATAAAAATAGATCTTTCTATGACACTGATTTATCATTCATTTTATATAGATTTTTTCTATATTTTGCCATGCAAGGGACATTTTAGGCAAATGAAACTGGGTTTATATAATTTCTACTAAATTAAAAATGCAAAATTTATTTTTTTTCTTTTAATTTCACGGAAAAACTACTAAAAGAGTTTTAGTATATTTGGCATATTAAGATTTTATTATGGAAATACATAATATATACACTGTAAGTATACAAAGTCAAACGTCAAAAGTAACAAAGTCTAGAAAATAAATTTAGCTCGACTCCAAAAATAACCTGAAAACTATTAAAAACGAAGATCTGGATTTCATTCGAGACATCAAGTTAATGTCGACGACAGCCAAAGATAAACGGACGGAACACACTAAACCGATGTTTTGTGACTCATTACCCACAGATCGTTTAAAGGGAAAGATGTCGCAGGCGAAAAAGAATCCAATAACAACGGAGTTGGATTTAAAATGAAATATCTCGCGATCAATGTACCGGATTTTATAGTAAATCACATTTTCGACATTCACCGTAAAATTTGGAAGCTTCCTTTCTCATTTGGACCGTAGATTGTAAAGTTTCTCTTGATTTCCCCTATTGAAGTGAAACTGAATTGTAGATATTATATTTCAATGTATGTGGCTTTTTATTGGGGTATGAACAGGCGGTCATACAATATGAAAACTGACGTCCACATACACATGTACAATGGTATAAATATAAGTTTTTGATAGTCACGGGTTTTTTAGATCATTAAAAGGGAAATCTTTGATACCAATATATAACGATTGTATTAGGCAGTAGCAAACAACCAGACCAGACAGTCCATCAGACTTTTCGATTGCGTTCTTAGTAATAAAATTTTTCTTCTTGGATTCTTGTAGACCCTTTTGAGCTCTATTTGTTACTAATTATAATATATTATTAAGTTGTATCCAGTTATCACGACACTTTATTTACCAGATCCATTAATCTTGAACAATAAGTAGTATAATATTTTTAACATAGTACTTGACGATTATTGAAGCTATAAATATCCTGGTAGATACAGGTTGTGCAGATGCGTCATCCTCCTTACAATGTTCCACTGGAAACTCATACACAACACGAAACATGACAGCATGGATGGAAAAGCGTAGGGAGATTTCGTGTGAGCCAGAGGGTGAGCCAGCTATATTTGGCTGCAATGCAGCAATGGCACTATCTTCTACTTATTTTTTTTCCATTTCTCTATCCCCCTATCTTTATTTCAATTAAGGTTTTAATTTCATAAAATGCATCTTCACAAGTATAGCTACATCAAAGCCAACTTGTGAACAAGGGAATTAAAATCTATCTTCCAATTTCAAAAAGCGAAGCGCTCCCACGAGTGTCGTGCCGCTGATGAGCGCTTGAATCGCTGCTTTGCATGTCTACCCTCCCTAGCGGCGGCTTCATCTCTTTTAGACACACCATGTACTATTTGCATTGTAAATTCTAGAATGTATTAGTCTCATGATAGTCTCATCACATGTAACAAGAAAATGCAATTTGTTGGCATATTTTCCTATTTTTACATGGTCGGCAGTCTTAACTTAACACTTCTTTTTTGGTTGCTGAAGAATATTCTTCCTTGAAGATCTGTGTAGTCAACACTTATGACAATTATACTAATAAAAACCTTAGAAATAAATTATCAGCAAAAATTGAGATCTCCTAGTAAATATTTTACTTATATTCCTATATGCCAGGAGATTTCGCTCTTCTATATAGCTATTTAATAATAAAGTAACTATATCGTTACAAAACATCAATGTTTATAAATTTTATTGCGTAATAAAGGCCTGTGTGTGTGTTTTTGAGTAGATTTGTTTTCGGACATAATTTATGTCACAAAGTATATGCATATTTATCAGCTCACAAACATTTTCTGTTTGCTGTTGAACATTTGAACAAATGGACTGTGTTGTTCGTCTCCATTATGGATGTAGTGACAGCACATTATTGAAGCATTATGAGGCGTCACGCCCGGGATTGCGCTGCGTCAGGTGCCCACGCAGCATATACATATGGAAATTAATGTTCACGTGCGGATCAAAACTGTGCACTTTTATTAAAACCTTTTTTTATTTCGTTGATAGAGAAAAAAATTATAGCGAAAAAATGTTTTATGTTATTTAAAATACCCTGAATAGTCTGAGGTTTTATAGTAACTATGACGCGCTTCGTTGGTAATAGTAGATTGTTAACCTAGGGAGCAAAACACTATTTTTCAGGCGAGAGTGTTTTTTGAATACAGAGCAGAGCGAAGGATGCTAGAGTAGAATCCCGAGCGTAGCGAGGGATTCTAAAGTAGAATCCTGAGCACAGCGAGGGATTCAAAGTACTCGAGCTTCAAAAATAGTGTTGCTCCCGAGGTGAACACTCTACTTTTCATCGCCCTCTATGAGAAAATGAGCACTGCAACTAATCATTTTAGTAAGAGGTAGTGCCACACTGCATGTTTGCATGCAGCCGAATTGGGCCGGCACGACCGAGGTGACAGCTGTGCTGCCGCGTTTCGTGCGGTGTGTAAGTAGCATGGGCCCCATGGAGGTGGGAGGAGAAAGGAGGGCAGCGCATTTGTGTAGAGGCTGTCTTCTATGCAGATGTCTATGGGCGTCGGTAGTCATGACAATGGCTCCGACTGCTCGTTTGCCCTCCTATACCATAAAAAAAATACATTTTCCGCGTTTTTTATTTTAATTTCGCCAACGAAGACATATTATTTTGCCATAAAGCCAGCGATTTGTTCATACAATGTTCGAAATGCTGTGGCTACACGGGTGTCATGGCTTCATGACATCAAGGTCACCTTGACGTCATGACTCCATGACACCCGAGTGGCCGGATAGTAATTAATTTCTTATCTGGTCATTGGGGCTTTGACACACGATTTTATCCACGTTCCTAATTCTAATCACTTTCCGTCCCTAGGGATCATAGAGCTATTTTGCTCCCTCTTTACGAGGATCAAACTGCCTCTTTTCGAATAGATGTGATGAAAATAAATATATTGCACTTTCCGTTATGGTATTGATATAAAATAGGATGGCATACATAAAATAAACTATGTTTTGTTGTAGTTTCTCTATGTTTTATTCTATATGATAATCTAACTCGATTAAATCTAATTCGGGAGAAGATTACTTTCCGAGACAGCCGGCTGTGAAAGGTGAAGGTGTGGTCCCGAAGGAAGTCCCTGTGATTAGCGCAGCACGTGTTTCGGTGAGTCCTCCCCAGCGCCGGATTAAGCTCTGGCGGGGCCCGGGGCTGGAAGTAAAAAAGGGTCCCTTTATGGGCACAAAAATGATCGTCATAAAAAATCATAAAAAGAATTATATAATTACTTGTATTTTGATAACCAAAAAAAATAGCATATATTCTTAATGCCCATAACTATAGGTACTGTATGTATTTCTATAAGCTTTCACGTATTGCTGAAGTATTTAAGTGTTACCTTCCGGTAATTTACAATAATGTGATTAAAATTAAGTGATCTCGAGAAATAATTTTAGAACTCAGTAACTTTTAAACAACTGCCGCAAGTAGATATATACCTACTTATTCAACAAGTTGCCTTTATTTGTCAAAGTAATGTAAAATGTTAATAAAAATAAGCACCTATGTCAGCAATGCTTCTCTGTCTGCGCAGTGGTAGGTAATTTTGTGATGCCCTTTTTAAAGAAGTTCAGAAAGTTACAAACTCGTCAACGGCTTTTGATACTACAGTATTTTGAGCAGTTTAGAACTTTTCCCTGCTAAGAAGTAGTACAAATTTTGGAAATTTTGGAGAACGGCTATGATGCAAAACTTCTAATAACGATCCCGTTAATTATTTTCTCCAGGAGAAAAAGATCACGTCAATGCAAAGAACATTTTAGTTACCGCGAGCAAGCTACCCTCGATTTCAGAATCGCGAGGAGAGGGAGCTGTCTGTCGATCTGTTTGACCATTATTATAATAGTTAAATTAGTTATTATAATCTCTCTCATATCGGGATTCATCTTTCAACCGAGAGAGAGATCGATACCCCTTTCGACCCCAAGCTGCCAGACGAAAAATTATAGCAATCAGATGAAGCGGTATTGGATTTCTCTTCGTTTCCGCAGCATTAATGTAGGTCCGAAAGGAACTCTGCTGCTGCCACCTTGTCGTGGTTGGTGGGCTTGCGAGCCTCTATGATCCCCAAGGGTATGCAGAGCGGGGCCAGCTAAGCTGGGAGAGCCAAGACTATAGCTTGACTCGGGGTATTGTCCCGTCCCTCTGAATCAGCGGAGGGCGGCGCGGATTGGAATGAGCCGCAGGGGTTTAGTGGATATTGCATTAGCAGATGTCGAGTCCGACATAGGCCTAGGGGCCACCTGGGCTCCTAGGTATCATACTTAAATGTATTCCCTGCGTCAGCAAAAAAACAAGGTCCGAAAAGAAAGAGAAGCTCAAAGCTACCACAGTGCTATGTAAGGTTAAGCGTTGACGTAAAGCAGTAGCTTGTAAGATAGAGGTACCTAAGGATGCCAGAGATTAAAGAATGATATGATGCCATCATTTTGTCCAGTTCCTCGCAGTGTTGTTTAGTAATAACTTGTGATGAACAGTACAAACGACAACCCTCTACCATCAATTACTTTGGACATTGTTTTTCATCAGAACATGAGTCGAGCCAACACGATAATCGCTTGCTTTACTCAAAAATTATTTTATTTTTCATCACAAGTGACAACGTGGTTTAAAATGCCTTCGCTTCTGGGCCCTGCAAATTGCAGTTTTTTTTTAAACTAGATAGGCTTGCGTTTGACCTCTGT
>LUGF01046147.1:232976-310087 GCA_001625245.1 Calycopis cecrops | reverse complement strand
ATATTAAGATTAGCACTCTACCATGGGCATACGAGTGAAACAACTATGTGCAGCAGTCATTAATAATTTTAAAAATATAATAGTATTAACACCACCAGAAACATTGTAGGTAATTGGTATTTATATAATATGGGAAATATTGTAAGTGGTAGTGAAACACTGTATACTTGCATGCAGCCGAATTGGGCCGGCACGACCGGCGTATCTCTCGCTTACACGAGACCGGCGTAAAGGGACAGCTATGCTGTCGCGTTTTGTGCGGTGTGTAAGTAGCCGGTGGCCCGTGGAGGTGGGAGGCGAAAGGAGGGCGGTGCATCTCTATAGCCTCTATACGGTTGTCTAAGGGCGTCGGTAGCCATGAAAATGGGTCAAACTGCTCGTTTGCCCACCTATACCATAAAAAGCATTGTAATAATAATTTATCCTTTATCCGCTACGAATTGATGTCGATTCACATTTACACTCGAAGTTACTTAATTAAAAAGTCTTCTAAATTGGCACAACGCGCACATCACATACTACCATTTATTTTAACTTGTATTACTAAAGTTTAGCTAGTCTTATATTCTTATCATTGGCTCAATATTTTATAAAGTATATTCAATGATTTTTCTTTGAAATGGAATTACTGAAAGAGCTTTGAAGGCGCAGAGGACACAAGGACACAGGGGGAAAGATAAAGAGATTAAAGTGGGACTAGTCGCAAAACATTTTTCTAAAGATATAAAAATAAATCTTAAAGGGATAATAACAAAATAACAAACACAGATCACACAAAAATATCAGAGAAACGCATAAATAAAAAGGTGTTAGTGTAACTAGTCGCAACAGATTTTTCTAGAAATATTAAAATAAACCCTAAAGGGATAATGCCAACATAACAAACAGAGCATACAAAAACATAATCTGTTTAAGTGTGAATTATTGCGACCGCATTGCGGATTAACCTGTAGCATTATATCACAGCTATCTGTTTCCAAATCTAATTCTGGGTTCTGTTTTACACCAAGATTTTTAATTGTGACTTTTATTGCAACTTGAGGAAGAGAAATAGAATGCTGCCATTGACATAAAATTTATACCTACGTAGTATAATAATGTTTTAGAAATGAATAGCTTAGTATTAGGCTATTAATTATATACTTACATACGTTTCAACCTATTTTACAGTTTCATCTAGCTTTGAATTACGATGAAAATCGATGACGTGATGTTATTTATTCAACACGTAATTGCTTGTATCTATGTATTTTATTCATTTCTCTGAGAACAAAAAATGATTTATATAATATGTAACTATCTATTTGAAAATGTATTCAGAATTGTAATTGCAATTTAGCGAAAAATTATATATCTGTCCCGATTGACTTCAGATTATCGAGTAATTATGTGCGCTATTGTTAATAATTTAATGGCCTATCTATTATTTCATGCTAGTGGTATATTATGAGCGGGAATCACTTTCCCTGTTGTCTGGATGTCGTGGGATCGTAATGTGTTCTTTGTCTACTAACTGGCGTGTAGATGAATTGTTGTTGTTGGTGATGAAAAACGTGAAAAAAAAATAAAAATAATGAAAAAACTTAAATAGGCTAAGTAAATAGGTATAGAGATTATTACAGTGGAAATAATTAATAAAAACAATATATTAACAACTTAAAATATATTTAAAACATTGGATTTCATTATTATATGTATAGGACATGTCACTAATAACCACTAACTCTAGAAAATTGGATCCAAACATATTTCTGGGTAACTCGTTTTAGAAACTCATTTCGCGCCTTCACCCTGGGGTGACATTTTATCAGCAGATGATTTCTTTGTTGATTTTTATATCGATTCTATTTGTATTTATAAATGGAATTGATAGCATCTTTACAAAATATTGACACATATATCTTTAAACATACTTATTCTTTAAAGGCATTTTCATCTTTATTTTGTGGTTAGAATTCGAAGACTGTCTCTTCAAATTCTAACCACAAAGATGAGTCTGTCTTATATAAATAAGATTTCTGACTGTGTCTGTATGATATAGGTATTAAGATTTAAATGTATTTATTATTGTATCTTTTGTATGTATACATATTATTATTGTATTGCTTATATGTATGTTACTCGTATTATATTGTAGTTACGTATTTAAATGTACACACTATTATTGTTTATGTGATGCACGTTATCCTTAAGCAGGGCTACTGGAAGACATTCCATTGTAAATAAACAGGTCCTATGTTCCAACGTTTTCTAAAAACTAAAAGTCTAAAGTACGTTTTACTTTGTGTAAATGAATTCGAAATAAATTAAATTTTCCTGTTATCATTCACAATCTCTTGAAAAAAAATGTCTACCACCAATCAGTACTAGATCAACGAATCTTTAAGATTATTATGAATAGGTAGATATAGTGGGCTACAACTTGTGTTTTGAACGTAACATCAGTTCACAAGTCCACAGTTTCTTGTGCAATGGAGCGTGCCAAGTTTCCTTTGTATGTATATTGACCCCTAAAGATATACCAAGCTGCTTATTATCAATTCAAACTTAGTAGCAATCAAAGTAGCATCTAATTTAGCGTAGAGATTAAGATTAATTTAGTACTGAAATGTTGATATTTCCAAAAGTGTCTTCTAGCAGTGTAGTCGGTTCCCATGCTTTGGATAATCGTCGTGTCATACAGATATATAGATATATTTAGGTGACACTAATTTTCTTAATGAATTGTGGTTATTTACGAAATCGAATTTTACATTTATTAAAGAAAACAAAAATCATCAAATTACAGATGCTGACAACGATATCATAAAGTAAAAATCACAAAATCAGTGAAAATATATAAAAGATATTCTACGGAAACGAATACACCATAATTTACTTTACAATTGCCAGCTAGAGAATATTTGAAACGAAAGCTGGGGCACTTACGGTAAAATATTCCACTTTCATCTCAAAATCATAATATAAGAGAGAACCTAATGGAACGAAAACACCAATTGAACAAAAGTGGTATTTGAGAACTTCGCTCGAACAAAAATATAGAAAAATACCTCATGCGGAGCTCGTAATAGCACGCGTGTCGAAAAAGCTGTCTCATTATATACGTACGTTTCACGAAATGATTCTGATAAGTGCTTTAATGTTATATAATATGGGAATATTGTTAGCCGGGCGAATATTTGACGATAAGCGCTCTCCCATATTCCAAATGCTTTTTAAACAGAATGATAAACATATTGCGTAGTATCAATTGAATTCGAGACAAACAGATCACAATTTTACAATTTTTTTCTATGAAATGTCTTACATGTTTGTGTTCTTTCAAAACATGATCGTAAAGTTGTAACAATGTACGTAAATGCTTGGTAAAATGCTAATTGTAAAGCAATTTAATAATATAAAAGTTGAAATTTCATGTTTAGTGCTTGTTTTGTTTAAAAAGTTGGTTATTCTGCACTGTGTTAAATGCTACCCGAAACTAATTCTCCTGGGCACAGACGAAAAGCCCTACTATTCTCTGGCCTGGCCATAAATACTGTTACAATTAAAAATATAAAAATATTACATTTGATGGTGATAAAGAGAACAGAATCGCTGTGATTGCATTATACAAAGTGACTACATTTTATATTTGTGTATTTAACTATTACAGTAATAAATGTTTTTTGCAATTAATTTTTTTTTTGTAACAGAACTTATGGCTAGACTAGGTATATACCTTTTTTTAAAGTAAAACTTCTATACGTTCGCTTGACATGGGGAGTAATCTGGTGAGAGCGTTACAAAAATCACACATCGGGCGAGTCCAACGGAAGTTGTCATTAGAAATTCAAAATTCAAATTCCATTTAAGTGAAACTTTATTGTATTTAAAAAATAAATATCATATGTCATGTTATGTAATTGCAAGTACGATAATAAATTTGTGTAATAAATCAATAATTAAGTTCAGTTGTGTGGTCTAAAGCACACACTTTTTTTTGATGACGCAGTAGAACACATTTACTTAGGAGCCCGGGTGGCCTCTAGACTTATGTACATAAGTAGGTCTCGACAATTGGGGGTGCAATACTGACTAAGCACCTGGATGCCTTCAACCGCAATAATTGGAGATCCCGGATTTGCAGGCAAGAGAATCACTCCAGCGACAGGCTGGCCTCGTTCCCCTAAGCCTGTTCGGTATGGGTAGCTCTGTCTGGCATAGTCTTGGAGATTATGCCAGACAGAGCTACCCAGATGACTGAGGCACGCAAGAACCATGGAGGCAGCTTTATTGGGGAGGACGGCACGGGAGGACTATTATATAATATATAAATGTACCTGTGTCAGTTGAAATAAGTTAAACTGAACCCAATACGAGTAATTAAAAAACTTTTTCTCTACACAAATGATCTCAGGTACTTATTTGAGTGAGATCACATCTGAAGACAAATTGCCTACACGTAGCAGTAACGACAAAAGTTTACTGCCAACTACTGTGCATACTTACATTCCGAGCTCCGAGTTTTGTGCACCCTGGAGATATCTTATAATCCATGAGACAAATCTTCAGATGTACGTTTAAATAGAACGCTTCTGGTACAATCACTTTTGAGAATATTGTAAATATATTTGGCTAGATTGAACATGGGAAACTAATAAATAGCCTTTTAAAATCATTATAGTATTTTATATTTCAAATATTATTTTATTGTAGTAATCTAGCTGTTTTTTCTATTCTTACTAAATTGTCTTTAAAAGAAGTAGTGCCATATTGCATTCCAGTTAAACTAAGCGGCAGCGGCAATCTCTCGATTACATGGTACTACCGCAAAATGACAGCCACACTATCGCATTTCGCGGAGTTTGTGCTCCTGCTCCTGGCTCCTCCTGCATTTCCTGGTGGCTCATTGCAGGAAGGAGGGCAACCCGTCGACATAATTATTTTGCGAAGATCTTTGGGTGTCAATAAGCATTATAAGGTTCCGAAAGCTCGTTGGCTTCAGAAATACTTACCTTTTTTTAAATTATAAATATAAAAAAGTTACGCATTTCTATATTTGCACGCGTATGTATAGCGTAAGGGTGCAAATATTGAATAGACTACTGATGAAAGTATTTTCCTGACGATAAATTTGGAAAATGTCATGTAAGTTAACTGAAGTTAGCTAGATCGCCTATAGGAGAACAATAATAAGAGAAAAAATATCAAACTGCAACCATATTCATATTTTCTATGATATTTCAAGAAAATTTGTATCTTTAGCCACTAAAATTCTAATACAGATCCTTTTTTTCTGTATAGCTGATCTTGTTTGTTACTTTACGAACCTCCATATGTTATTTTTTATGACTTTTTGGTTTCAACATATCTTGCAGAAAAGAAATGTGGTTGGTATATAGGTATGTTGTTATAAAAAAAATATAACTCATAATAATATAATTGTAAAAAAGTTTTAATTTTCATAATTTTTTGTTTTATGCATCTACTATATGATTTATTCATATACATATCAAAATTCCCTTGCGATTAGACAGGCTTATACTGTCAATGAACTTTTTTTCCAACTGTGTCCAAGATGTTGGATTTTAATAAATCTTAACTATATTTTAAATAAAATTACAAGTTTTGTTTTCATAAACGTAATAACAAATCATAAGAATTTATTTTAATTCGTATCTAAAAGTAATATCAAATACATAATTTTATCCAAATACCTACTTGTTTGAGACTTTCGCGTTTGTTTCACATTTTGTAGTTACTTTACGAGTAACGATTAAATATTAATAATAGCTAGAGAAAACACCTTTGCTCGACGTTTTGGCTGGATTACATCAGTGTAACCACAACTGGTGTAAATTGGTTGGTGTAAAATTAAATACGAAATTGAAATACATTATGGATAAAAACTACATCAGTAATCTTCTATATTACTGCCATAACAAGTCAGAGAAATAACTGTAAATATAATTATTGTTCTATTTTTCTCGATTACTATGAATTTATATAAGACTTTATTAGAAATGTATGACTTACCAAATGTGTTAACTAAAAAAAACGCGCTGCGATATCTCATTTCGCCCACAAAGTTTGTCCTGAGTGCTCCGAGTAACAATGCTCGTTCGCCTGTTTGTGTCTGTGTAATAGAAGTCCCTAAACTTCACAACATACTATATAAAGGCCCTCGACATGTTTATGAGTAAAGTTTTCAGCTGAAGACGACTATCTGTTACTTGGAAAGTTGACACCCTCCTTAGAAAATGTTACGGAATGAATCCATGGCGAACTTAGAGAGCAGCTGCTATGTTGTATGTGCTTACATGGTGCTTTTATTATGATTGTATATCATTGTTTCTATTTGTTCATAAGCTGATGTTCACTCAAGGGTTGTACGAGTTGGTGAACATGGGGCTTTGTTAATATTTATGCGTTAAATTAGAAGAGTGCTTAATAAATATACGTGAAGCTATACAGATATGTTGCCTTACTTCCTCCAACCCTCGATGAGCTACAGGTATAAGTAATAACGTCATCTTAGCCGATTTCGGCAACGGCGGTCGTCTGTATAGAGAAGCCATCTGCGCAGGACAAATGTGCGCGCAGACACACTCTTATCCCGATGGGACGGCTGTACGACCGGAGAGAAATCAGGCACAGGACCGACGGCTTAACGTACTCTCCGAGGCACGAAGGTATAACACCATCACATTCCTGACTCCGGACTGTTATTAGAAATTGAGAAATCCCAATAACACTCTTTGGTCCGACCTGGGATTCGAACCTCACATCTGTGGTTGAACACGCTTACCACTAAACTACGGGTAGAACACATACCATATCAGCATATGACATACTGCTTTTGTGATTAAAGCTGCTGTGAAACTTTACGATTTAATAATATCAAAGCAGGTGTTGTCGTTTATGTAACAGAAATTTGCATATAATTGCCACCTTGAGTGCGGGTTGGAAGAAACAATTTTTTTTACAGTTACGGTATTTCATTTTGATTTTTATTGCATGAGATAGTAATTTGTATATTTTGATAGTAAATCTATTAATCAGTTTCACTGTTACTGACAACGCCCACAACAATATCCCAGATATCCCTATACTAAGTGCGACTCTGCTGTCTTTTTTTGTGTTTGTGAGCTTATTTTTTTATTTTTTTTTTTTTTTTAAATAGTACAAGGGGGCAAACGAGCAGTCGGAGCCATTTTCATGTCTACCTACCCCTTCCTTCCATGGGCCTCCCTCATGAGCTTAAACTATAATAATTACTGAGTAAGTGGATATATAACGTAAAGCATTTATTTTTTACTATTTTTCTCAGCATTTTCCTCATAAGGAAAGGAGAGCAACACAACAAAACTGAATGCCTGATGCATTCATTAACAGACTCATACTGCTCGTTGTTTGTACAAAGTGTTTATTAGTTTCACATTCGCATTTATAATATTAGTAGAATATTTACGTATTACTCGAGTAGAGCGGAATTCGAAGTTTTAGCGCTTAAAGCAAATTTTAAAATTTCCAAATACAAGTATTTACATATCATTCTGGAATTAAAACTAAGTATTCTGTGCGAATGGAAAAATACTTTCCATAACTCACAAATAATACGCTAACACACAACGAAATACGGATAAGGGCTCTCACGACGTGTAACGAGTCCACCATCATTATTCATTTGTTTTCCGCATTTCCACCGGTTTCGGAATTATCATTGCGTACACTTTTCATTTTATATTCACGTGAATGTAGAGTGTACGTAAAATATATTCGTTTGATGTTCGATTTTATTTCGACCCTTCTCGATTGAGTCTTGAAAGAAAATGTAAACATAATTATAATGTTGAAATGTAATGTTTAGGTAGATTTTAATATATATTACATCTATAATATATCATGTATCATATAAATATACTTACTTTTTTATCTGTATGGCTGTGACTCACAAAGTATTCTCTTTATTTTCTCCTTTTTAAATTATTTTGACTCTTCATAAATTTATATAATCACTAGCTGACCGGAGATTATAGCCCATACAAATATTGTGACACAAGATCACTCGAGACAAAATAACTCTATAAGTTAAAAGAGGAAAAGTAGATAAAGGGATGATCAGGATCAAACAGAATGGCGCGAAAGAGAAGAGGCTACACCCTGCAGTACGAACATTTTGGCTCATAAGTAAGTAAGTAAGATATTTGATTATCCGACTCTGGCCATACCGACCTATTTCGGCTGTCATGCAAAATTATTCTGAGCGTTAAATAAGATTTGGGATTTATTCGTTAAATTGATATAATAAAAAAAATTAAGCTTGGTAAGATTTCTCTTTCGAACATAAACACGCCTTACTATATGCTAAGTGGAATTCGAAGTACTTATATATCTTTTGGCAGTAGCGGCGTCGATGGCAAAATCCGCTTAGTTATTACGGTTGGCAAGCCGCCCGCTCAGCGTGGTTAATACGATATTGTTTCAGTGTTCCATACGAAAGACTTGAGTGTTATAACGGCTGCTAACAGGCTGATGGTGATTATGTTATGATATACTTATACGTAATAATAAACATGGAAAAGTGGATCGCACACAATACTTTTGAATTTATTCAATACTTTTGAAATATTAATGATTCTTCATGGATCCAAATTGTATAGGTTACCTAGTAAGTTGAGAGTTGTTTATCGACAGCAATTTAATTTAATTTATATTGTCTTCCCGTAGATGAGCAGTACGGCTCGAGCTTCTCAAAACCATTAACGTTATTTTTTATATGCAGATGTCGTCCGATAATCACTGGGCCAAAATTGGCTTGCGCAATTAGTATAGGATTACAAGCAGCTACATGGAATTAAGTGTTATTTAGCTTTTATGCGGATTATCTCCATCTAGGGTCACTTCATCAATCCACCAGATGAGGTTGTGGTCTAATGAAGGCCATTTAATCATTGAAAAAACTAGCGGTAACCTCTCCTGATGGTGAAATCCACATCATAGATATTTACCGTATATCTGTATATTTAAATTAAGTTTCTTCTTTAACTATTCTGCCGGTTCTGAGTAGAGCTTCCATAAACTACCACAGATCAACTGTAAAAAAATATTAAGAAATTAATAAAACAACCAATAGATGTATTTATTATCCGATTTGATAGCACCAAGGAAATGCAAAAACCTCTATATTCCTCACACAAAAGTTGTGAATAAATCCTGAGACGTTCTTTTGTTTCTCTTTTTTCTGGCAAAGAGCTATAGTTTTTATCATTCATTTTATATTAAATTCTGAGGCGTCTGTTATTTGATATTCTTTACTACCACGTAGTGCATGGTGTCGTCAGAAGAAAATGGGCACGCGGCATCTTATTTTAGTTATGGAAAATAAAACCTTATTTCTTTATATATATGTATGTAACATATAAATATGAAATTTCAATTTAATACAATTTTTTGCCAGTAATAAAACGCATTCCATTTCGATTTTTAAGGGTTTTATATAAAGAGTGACACAAATGGTTTTTGAGTGCTCTTGAGAGATATTTCACGGTAAAATATTCATAAAAAATAAAATACAAAAAATTGTATTACGCAAACTTCCAATAAAAATATATATGAACCATTTCAGCTTTGTATAAAGGCAATAAATTATTTGATCAATAAAGTAGTTTATGAACTTTATGATATAAATGGGAGATGAATATTGTATGCCTAAATCTGCCAACTGTCGCCTTTCAATGATACGAAAGTTTATTCTTTCTAAACTTCGTGACACTTTTAGAGAAGTAAGCCGAATTTACGAGCAAACTTGCCTTTTACTATCTATCACTTTAAGTTAGGATAGCGAACAAAATAGATCAGACAAGTTCGGAGCAAATTTACAAAGTCCCTCTAAAGGACAACCATTTTAAATGACACAGCATAACAGAAACTATATATTATTCTAGTTTTTGCTCAAGTTCTAACTAACGAAAAACTAACAAAAAGTGTCTAAGACCGGTATTATTTGTGCACGGTATAAAACATGTTTCTTCTGTTTCTGACATAAGATAACAAGTTAATTCAATCCCGAATAACAGAATGTTCATCAACTAACATAAAGTTTCCTAAAAATTGAAATTCCACGACACTGACTGGTTGAGTTTCCAAGATGAAGTTGACACTAATATTTCCAAATTGACAGACCTAAGCTTTAATCAAGACTGTACAATAAATGTTACTATAAATTCGTTTACTGAATTTATTATCCAATCTGCCAATAAAGCGATACCAAGGACATCTGGAAGTTATAAAAAGAAAAGCTTCCCACGGGTTAATAATGACTGTAAGTGTGCAGTTAAAGAAGCTAAAAAAGCACTGAGATTAAATAAAAAAACACGCCAAAAATGATCCGGATTCAGTTTTTAAAATTAACTACGAAATAAAACGATGAACATGTAGGAGAATACTTAAAATAAGCAGAACAAATTACTGGAGAAATTGGACGTCAACTATCTCTAATAAAACTCCTATTAAATGTGGAAAAAGATAAACTGTATTAAAAACCATAATACTCAATCAGAAATTATTATTCTCGAAAAACTTGATGGTACCATGATATCCAACCCCTATGACACTACAGACATATTAGCTGATACTTATGCTTCTAATTATGATTATAAACGGAACTACCTTGACGAATGTCATAAAACCGGCCGATTGGTAAATGACGTCCGACTAACAGTTTAAGTTTTCTAAACCATGCGCGGTATTGAATGTTCTATAATAAAGCCTACAGTGAGAAAATCATATTCTATACCATTCTTTATTTTTTTATAATATGACGAGAAACGAGCTGTCGGAGCCATTTTCATAACTACCGACTACTCCATGGACCACGAGCTCGTTACACACCGCACGAAACACGACAGCACATAATATAAAATTATGTACGCGATGTATAGGTACTTTTTTTCAAGTTATCATGTACTTCATGTTGTGTAAAGCTAGAGTTGCTAATGTGTTATTTTGGTAGGTATATGAGAAGTACTGAATATAAAAGAATATCTCGATATCTTAATACGAATTATTTACTCTAAATTTTCGCTGATAAATTCACAAGCAGTTTGTATGTTTTCGATTTCCACAACTTGTAATCTTTACAGTCTACGAACAAAATGTAAAAAAAAATCCAAATCCTTACTTTCTAATTTATCATTACGTCCCAATTTCGAAGGGCTGAATTAAATTCACCCTTTTGAGAAGGGCTTAGAATTAGTTACATGTATATAATTGCAAGAAGGTAAGCCGTTTTTATTAGATGTGACACGTAATTTTGTACGTCAAGTGCTCTCGCTTTTTGTGATGGAATTTTTCATCTGTTGTCACGTACTTTCTTGTAAAAGATGGGAGCGTGAGACACGCTTTAGTATTTTTTTTAAATAAAGTGAAGGAACCTTCACATACGCTTAATGAGGTAAATGAGACAGATGTGGAATGTTCTCGATTTCATCTTTGTCGTTTGTGTATTAAGACGTATTTATAAATATTACTTATATTTTTGAAAAGGGGAGTTTTTCCATTTTGTGAGTAATTTAATGTAAATAATAAATAATAATTGTTTCTTCTTTGGTCGAGATAAACGTGAAACTACTGAATCACAGAAACGTTAACCTGTATGTGGAATAGTTAGTAGTAATGTATTAAATAATTACATAATTTTATATCATTAATTACTATTAGAGTTCTTCGTTTGTGAGCTTAACGTGAGGCGGAAAGTGAATTTTACAATACAATACAATAATATATACAATAAAAATATATAATAGCTAAAATTATTAATTTTTTATTTCGTATTCTCTTATTATCTATAAATCCATCTATAATAATAGTTCTTACTCTTCGTTGGTGATGTGTTGGATACTAGACGTATGTAAGCCTATTTGTATGTATTGTAAGACTTACAGAGGAAAAAATGATAGTGAATTATTTAAATGGTTAATAAATTGTATTATAGTGTAATTGAATGTATTAGTGATAACAATTAAATACTTAATAAATTAATATTATAAAATGACATTACCTGACTTTATAAATATTTTTAACTTTAACGACTTTTTTATTACCTTATTGCCTATAATTCTATCTTCTAATATTATTCTATCATTAACTAGTGTATTAACTAAATTTTGTAATAATTTTTTTGTATTAATTAATGTTTGTATGCTTATTACGCAAAAAAGTGAACTATGTAACAATCTAACATCTATTTAACTATATTCTTGCAGATACATTTTTCTTTCTTTGTACGTCGTATTATTATTAGTATTATGTTTTTCTTTCGGTAGTAATTATACCCAAAGACGTAAACTTCAATATCATAAGCTATCTATGAACTTAGCAATTTACGCCGGTATCGAGAGGTTGCTCAACGGTCGTGCCGGCCCAACTCGTCCTCCACTCCTCTACTGTTATTGTATTATTTAATTTGTTGCTTTATTTCATAATTATTGGCCACCGAGAGGAAAAAACATATACGGATTATATAGTGATGCTAAAATTTTAGGACACATTATTGTTTTTAGGACACAGAAACCTAAAAGCTTTACAGATTTCTTTTTAAAATTTTGAATATCTTATAGACGAACTCTTTACAAAGGTAGACGTTACGGAAATAGCTCGGGTAGACCGCAAATCGATTTTGTATTGTCCTGTGGGATCCGGGGATCCGACGTGTGTAGGTCATAAGAGTAAAACGGAGATGACATTTTTAAGGACATCCCAGTTTTTTAAAATACCGCAAGAAATGAGTAATTTCAAAAGAAAGATTATCGAAAATCGAGTTTTTATCTCCATTTATATTTATGCCATGCTATTATGATTAACTTACCTAGATATAATCACATCCTTTGCCCGATTCAGTTGCAAGGCTGTAATTACACAAACTTTTTACAAACAATGTATCGAATACTACCATTATGCCATCTGAAATTCTCAAAAACGTTCGTATACATACCACGCCATATATACGAACTTTTTGAGCATATCGAATATGAAGAGTAATGATACTGCAAGGTACTTAATCCAAGTGCTTTCTTTGCTCGTAAATAAATGGGGAAAGAGCGTTGAATTGTTAATACCTCTACTACATTCTGCAGTTTACGCGATAGCCATTTTATTTCTGTGAAGTGCGTGAATGGAAATTTTACCGCCAATCATTATCAGGGCCGCCAAGTTTATAAAGATGCTCCTTTCAATTTATGCAAAACATAGCATAAAGGGGCAAACAAGCACTTATCCAACTCCACTAGTACTTACTTACCTGTGTGTATTATAGAAGAGAAAAATATGGGGTTTTACTTTTTCTTTACTTACTTGTTATTCTAACATATTACTTAAGTGGTAGTAAGTGATAATGAAGTTAACACTAAAGCGCTAGTGTTGAGCCACAGAAAGGGAAGAGAGGGTTGCCTCTATCCCCTTATTTTGATTATATTATAACAATTATAGCCTGATATCATATTATCAAAATGGGAGGTATTTTGTATGAGGTAATGAATACGTAAATAAGAAAACATCGCCTTTCTGCGTCCGAGGATTGTCCCACGTGCCCTCATCGTATGTACACCCAGGTGTAGATGACTTAGTGGTCTGCCTATCGTGACAGTTTATCAAACGACTTAGAAAGCTATCTCAGCTTAATAAACCAACATCATTAAGTACATTTGGCCCATGGAGGTGGGAGGAGAAAGGAAGGCAGCGCATCTGTATAGCCTCTATGCGGATGTTTGTGGGCGTCGGTAGTCATGAAAATGGCTCCGGCTGCTCGTTTGCCCTCCTATATCATAAAAAATAAAAAAAAAACATTTTGGGCTGTCAGGATCCAGATTCCATTGAAGGCCAAAAAAAGAATTGATTTCATTACACGACGAGGACAGTGCATATGTTATACATATACATTGGTTATGGAGATGTTAGCACGGATTGCTTAGAAGAAAATATCTTTTAGAAAGAGATAGAGAGAGAGAAGAAAGAGAAATCTTGCAAATAAACGGTTAAGGTAATATTAGTAATGTGACCGTAGATATAAGTTTGCCGAACTACGTGGGTAGTTAGCTCAATTTGAGATAGGAAATCCGTTTATGACGTTTACGTCAGAAAGTTTTTGCTTCGTAGGGCCCGTAATGCCGTCTTGATTTCGATCATTCACCGGTTTTGACATGTTACCGTTAGAAATTCTACAGTATTAAAGAGTGTAAGCGCTGGTGTACCACACATTACTATCAAAATACTACTGAGCTTATTAGGAAATTAACTAGCTAATTTACTACGAATTTCTGTTTCATAGGTTTCGGTTAGAAGTTATTAATTTGAATGATTTATGTGGTAGTTAGGATTTCAGTATTTTATAGTTAATTTATAGTTTATTAGCCTTTGAAACCGCCCTAACACTAGCATATAATACTTTAAAGTTGTTCACTGCCTTATTGGATTTGTAGACTGCGGCGTTACCGGGATGTATGGTCGGGTCCTGGATTTGAGCCTGGGTCGGATCAGAAATGTCAAGTTGTAGGCGCGTGAATTCCCTTAGGTGCCACCACTACCCCTACATTTGGATGGGAGAGTAAGCACACATTTGTGTAGGTATACATTATCCTTATCGTATACAAGCTGCATCTCACAATTTCTCCCACGTAAAACGACTACACTAAATGCTAAGTATATCACAACATATTCCTTAAAACTATCCAAATTGGTTAAGTCGGTTAAGCGAGCACAAAGATTTTAGTGTAACAGTTTTATTATATATAAAATCCCACATATTTATTTGTATATTTCACATTGTGTTCAAAAAAAATGAGAAATCTGTATTTCTTTTCATAGTTTCAACTCAATACACTCAAACAAACAAGAGCATCTTAATCTTACAACTTGTAAGATTAAGATTAACTTTATCGAGTTTAATCCGTGCGAGTAATATCTCCGTGTCGCTGGATTGAGCACGTGGCAGTATAATCACCTTATAACTTGCTGTTCAGCAAAATTGGAAAGAAGGCTATTTCATTCCGATTAGATTATTCGTAATTCACAGAGTCCTTTATAACGGCAGTAAAAAATGCACAGCAAGCAAGATCGATTTTGATTGTATCCCACTGCTACCGCTTCTTTAAAAAAAGAAATCTGACCAGCCGCAGCTGAGCTCCGTATAGTTGTCATTTCTTGACGCTGTTATGGGAGAAAGAAGTGCAAGCCTTGTTGATCTTAAGGAACTGTATCACGTACAGTATCAGTACGACACATTCTTTAACTGATACGTACGTAAAAGAATAAAAAAAATGCTTTACCACTTTTTGCTTGGATATTTGGGACAGGTCTATGCCAGCCAACGCAACAATTTTTTTTTCCATAGTAATGGGGGGACCATATACCATAAAAAAAAATGGGGGGACGGGAGAAGTCCGAGTCATTTACATGATTACCGAGGTCCCTAGAGCCTAGACATTCGCATATTATATGTTATATAATATATAATATCCCCCTCCATGGCCAACCGGATATACAGGTCCTATTGAATGATATATTTTTTATTAAAAATCCAGTCCACTTTCAAGAACTAATCTCACACATATTTTCTTAAATTATATTTACACCGTCGTTTATAGTACCTACAAAGTGCCACAATACTTAATACTTTCCGAATTATATACATTTCATGGCAAATACGCGGAAAGAGATAATATTTATACCGCTGTAAGGTTTGTATCCCACACAGTAGCAAAATTTCGAACTTTGGACGTAGGTAGGAGAATAGACTACATTCTGCTACAAAAGATGAGATTATCTTACTCCTGCATGGCACATACTGTAAATTTGACCCCAAGGACTGGCATAAAATGAAAGATATTTCTCGAACATCACAATGTATATTAAATATTTCCAATATTACTGCAGCGGTTGAAATGAAATTACCCAGCTCCGCAACGCGCCGTAGCTGATTATCTTATGCTTATTTCTTGAATAGATAATTTTAAAATATAATTCCATCGTCAAAGGTTTTATCATTCAAATATAGTATTTTTTAACTTACAAGGCATATGTATATTTTTTCTACAGAGACTGTCATGAATCTTTCTGCTTGTTTATTTATTTTTACTTAAGACAGAAAGTTCTAACTACCCTGGTTGTATGCCCATTGCAAAGGGACAAAAGTTTGAGCTTAAGACCAGTTCCTCAATGGCGTTGCGGTCGACGCGGTTGGTGAGTTTTGTGGATGTTTACGGTCGTCGATATTTACCAACAAGCTCATTTACCTCCTTATGCTTTAAATATTTGTCGTCAAAATTGGAATGGAATTATGAATGTGCGAAATAAATCCAGTTCATCATGCAATTAAAGTTTCAAAATACGATAAATTTGCACACACTTTTCCGTTAATATATGTTTCAAATAGTTCACTTTCAAAGTAATCCTATTAGCCGAGTATAATTTGATATTTGAAAATGGAAATCGTAGCTGGCGGAAATTTCGCTACCGATAAGTTAATCTGTCAAGCTTGATATTCCGTAGTGTTGCGAGATAGTGAAATCTACGATAGATACAGAAAATTCGATTAAGCTGTTTCTTTGTTCTTTTAGCTAGGTTTTTTTTTGTTTCGCGGTACAACCGCGAACCTTTACGCAATGCTGGCCCTGTGGGAATTGGATGGATGTGTGGAACTCGTGTTCGTCTTCCCACTAAAACTCCGCGGATCCCACCCTCAGCCTATCCTGCCCGACGGACTTCTTCTGGTACATGATCGATTATGTTGTTGGGAGAAGAAGGAAGAGT
Organism: Calycopis cecrops; assembly: GCA_001625245.1. Classification (NCBI taxonomy): domain Eukaryota; kingdom Metazoa; phylum Arthropoda; class Insecta; order Lepidoptera; family Lycaenidae; genus Calycopis; species Calycopis cecrops. The sequence continues at coordinate 293,302 of LUGF01046147.1, read as the reverse complement.
TCTATTAGCTTTTCAATATATACTTTTTTATGATATAGGGGGCAAACGAGCAGTCGGAGCCATTTTAATGACTGTCGACGCCCGTAGACATCCGTAAAGAGGCTATACAGATGCGCTGCCCTCCTTTCTCGTCCCGCTTCCATGGACCACTGTCGGAATTATGAAAACGTGCGATACCTCCCTGGTCGTGTAGAATCGATTATAATATACTAAATTGCATTATTATCCATTTTATTTCTCTTCTACGATAATTAATATCATAATATTTCGGTCCACTATTTAGTAATTTTTAAAGCTACATTATATTTATAAACTCACATGATATAATTGCGTTTAAAATATACCAGATTTTGTATATAGGTACCTGTTATCAAGATGCCAATGTGAACAAGATCTTATACATAGCTTGTATAATATACATAAAGAATACGACAATGCTTTGCAAGTTGTAACGTTATCCCCGAATTCAAATGAATACGTCACGTGTGACCTTATGAGACGTGCGTACGTGGAACACGGACCGGCCATATTACTATGTAGGGTGTAAGTGTAAGGTCTGTAATATATTATAAAACTTTTCATTAAATATTTTATCTTAATATAAATTGCCACTTTATGGAACCCAGACTCAAAGGGATGAAAAAAGCAGACCAAAAAGGAGATGGCAAGATGAACTCGACCTATACCTGTCTGACTGGCGCGATGAAGCTTTGGACAGAAATAAGTGAAAAAAATGGGGAGACATATAGGACTTAATACGATAATATTATTAATAACAATAACTTGGTATAGACAAGTATTCGGTGAACCATGTGAAGAGGGGACAGGTTTTTCATAGGGCTCAGATCAACTTAGAGCTATCGAACATAAGAACCCTCTCTGAATATAAGTCATACCGATATCTGGGTATATCACAATCTCTGGGTGTCATAGAGGTGGACATTAAACAGTCTGTTTGCGAGAGCTTAATGGTTTGATTGACAAAAAATTAACAAGGTAAGAGCTTGTAACGGCTGACTGGTATTCGTACTCGTGTACACTTTGGAGCGTGCTCAGGTGACTCAGACCGAACTTGGAGCCCTGGACAGAAAAGTCCGCACAACTGACACTATCGCATGCACCACCCGAAATCATTCGTGATGAGACTGTATATTACTCGGAAATGTGGAGTTAGTGGCGTATTAAGTCTTAAGATCTATGTATATAATCGAGAGATATCCAGGTTCAAACCTATTTTAGGATGAAAGGGGACTCCCCATGCATAGAGATGTCATAGAATATAATAAAGCTCTTACACCTCTATCCTTGGTAAAAAAAAAGAGTTTCAGGAGCCCAAAATACTGAGCACCTCTGACAGAGAGATTGTATGGTAGGAAAAGGCAAAATTGTATTGCATTGAAAATGGCTTTTCTTTAAAGCTGCGCCCAACGTGGATAAAAGATGGTCTGTGCCTATATATGAAGAAATCTTTGGGGAAACTGAGGGTTTTAACTATGCAATAAAAAATCAGGTGATAAAGACGCGGAAATATCGAAGAATTCTTATGGATGGTACTCATGACATCTGTCGAGTCTATCACCGTCCCAGCAATCACTTAGACATGTGCTTTTGCGATGTTCTGCTCTTGCTAACACCGAGCACATACTTGCATAGATACAACCAAGCAGTTAAAACCCTCCACCACGCTTGCCATAAGATATGGTTTCCTGGATCAGAGTTTGATGTACTATCAGTACGCACAGGTATCTGTAATCCAGCGTAGCTGAGCCCGGCTCTATCGGGACCGGTCCATCATCACGGATAAGACTATTCTGGCGAATAAACCTGATATCGCGCTGCTAGACTGGTTGCAGTCGAGTGTGTTCTTGGTGGATATAAACGTTTCAAGATCACGTTGGTTCAGAAACCATGGAAACAACTCGATAGATTCTAATTAAAATTTTCAAAAATATTTAACTTATTGTTACTTTGCCTTGGGGTGGGCAAGATAAACGGATGATGGACTGCTTCGCCTACGACGAACGGGAGGTCGGAAAATATGCCGCCTCCATGGCGCTAATGATCAGAATCGGAATCTAGCGCTTGGGGTCAGGAAATCCCGATATCGGCGGTAGCTGCTTTAGGTAGTCGAATCAGCCCTTTTTTGGGAGAAGTTCGGTTCCATATTAAACACTGGCCAGTCGCCGAGTTGCCCCGTTGCAAACAGATCCGAGTCACTTCTAATTGTGTGGCCGATAACACCCCCGAGATTTTAGAGGGTATATAAAACTATTAAATCACTACATAGAATAAAACAAAGTCGCTTTCCGCCATCTGTGTGTCTGTTTGCTTAGATCTTTAAAATGACGCAACAGACTTTGATGTTTTTTTTAATTGATAGCGTGATTCGAAAGGAAGGTTTATTTATATGTATAATAATTCAATTTTTAATCCCGAAAACTACGCAGGTGAATCTGCGGGCGGAAGCTAGTGTTATATAAATAAGTATTTTCATGGCCGATCTTACTATTAAAATATACATATCCATGAAACCGAAATTCCTTAATTATTTATTTGTTTGACACTTAAGTTCCTAATAGGCTAATTGGGATTTTAATTGAATTCGGCCCTGAATTCCTTAAGGGGATGTAGCTTTTGAATAATATACCTGCTCCTTTTCTCCAGATACGGATAAACGTAAAACAAACTTTGTTTTTATTAATGACTGATTATTATTATAATAATTTTGACGACCGGCTGCAGCAGTGGTAACAGCTCGGGAAAGCGGAGCGTGCTGCGCCGGGGATAGCGGGTTCGAATTCTTTCCAGGTCTCCGATGTTTATCTATGTATTTTATTTTTATTTTCATAATAAAAATATTAAATATAAAACATTTCTTAAATGTATAATAATTCTTTTTAATGTATTTCCATTGTCTTGTACCCGTAACATAAGTCCTTATGATACCTATCATGGCGCTAGGCTAACATGGTGTATAAAGTCCACAGTTATAATTATTACAGTTATTAATTTACAAGGAACAATAGCTGATCGAAATTAGAAACAATTTCCAATACAATGGCCTTACACATGAATTATTGTTCGGAGTTTAATTTCAGCAACTTACAACGCTGACCGTGAGGGTACGGATCGGGGAAAATGAGGCGGAACTTTGCTACGAACAAATGTCGAGTAACTTCGAATTACTTTTCTTCCTCGAAAGACGCATAATGAATCGAGTCCGCTGTATATTTGTTACCCTGCGAAATTTTCTACTAAAGCGAAAGTTGTTCGACAAAATGATTTCGAAGATCTTCTAGGTGAATAGCAGTTTGTAGTAGTTGGTACAGTTTTGTTAGGAGTGAAAGCTACTTTGATCGCGAATGGTGATTGGTTTTCCATTGTACGATGCAAGGTTCGTGAGACTTTGCCGATAGAATTCGGGCTCTTGATTAAGTTGAAAGATAACAATTGTTATGAATCTTATAAGATTTCCACGCCTCAATCTAATCTTCGGTTCAATTAAACTTTGGGGCTCGCGAAACCTCCTTAATTAAGTTAAAATTTAATTATTAATTAAGTAATTAATAATCTAAACAGCTTATAATAAATCTTGCATAGTACAAAATATAATATTAGAAGGTTGTAATATTGTGTATTGTATATTGTAAATTTATTTAAAAGTAGCTTACAATTAAATAAAATAAAAATTAAAAAAAAACATAAAACCTGCCTGCCTTAAAAATAATAACTAAATAGGAAATCAACTGAAAATGCCGGAACAAGATAAAAATACAATTTTTACATGCAGTCGGAGGCAAAAAATTTAATGGCTTTGTGCATGCCTCCGATTGCATGTAAAAATTGAATTTTTATCTTGTTCAGGCATTTTTAGTTGATTTCCTATTTAGCTATTATTTTTAAGGCAGGCAGGTTTTATGTTTTTTTTTTAATTTTTATTTTATTTACAGATTTTTAGTTAGATAAATAACGTAATCGAATCAATTAATTTCAAGAGTTTACATTAAGTGTCACGAAGCCGCTGGCATGAGTTAGTCAGTTTTATAAATCACTAACTGGTGCCCGCGACTTCGTTCGCATAGCGTAGTTGTATTATAAACAGTGGTTATTCTATCAAATGGTTCTTGTTTCTTGCAGTGTGCCGAAATTCCGCCCAATTTAAAGTATTTCTTTATATACGACATTGTTTGTTTTTCCTTCTGAGATCAATATGAACAGGCCCGCAGCTCTAATATAGTTTTAATCCGTCCATTAGTTTCAGAGATTAGCCTGGACAGACAACAAACACACAGACAAAATAAATTAAAAACTTTGAGAAGTGTTCTTATACTAAGTAATTTAACATCGCCCCCAATTCGTTTTTCTTAAATATATTCAATATACAGACAAACGGATTTTACTATTTTTATTATATGTATTACTACAATAAGTTTCATTCATAAAATCATAACAGAAAGTTTCTTTCAAACTTTCAAATCCATCGGGTAAAGTATAATTACTGTATTTCCCGTAAGAATGAGCGATTTCCTCGTAGTAAAGTATTCTAAATGTTGATCAGGCTTAGTATCTATTTATACACCGCAAAAAATTTTATGTGAATCCGTCCAGTAGTTTCGGATATTAGCCTGGATAAACAGACTAACGGACTAACAGACAAATTCCTTATTTCAAACGCATTTATTTATTTTTAATCAATAGCCCATTAATAAAGACTCCTATACAAACTTTCAACCCCTATTTCATCCCCTTAAGGGTAGAACTTCAAAAATTCCGTCCTTAGTGGGTGTCTACTCAATAAAAAGACCCTACTCACCAAATTTCTCAGTTTTCAGTTTTTGCTCGGCGATGATGAATCAGTCAGTCAGGATATTATGTTATTTTATAAGTATAGACATATCCTTTTCCCAAACTCTATAGCCAGTTTATCTCTGTACCAAATTTAATCAAATCTACTTAAGTCGTTTAGGCGTAATAGCTTAATAGATTACTTAAGAGTTACTTTTTCATTATAATATTAGTGAGACAGTAAGCACTTGAAAAATATTTTTTGTCATTGTATATTTTTTTAGTATTACAGTTGTGAAAATAATGATATACTTTTTTGAAATCCTTGTATTGAGCCCTTTAATTTGATACCCATATTGTAGTGTTCGAATTAAAAAAAAATATTGAACTGAAGTCTAATGGCGTAGCATAGCCGCCATGTTTGGTTTTTTTTAGCGCCACCTATCTAAGAACACTTGGGCTGCTAATGGGAGTCTAACGATACGTTAACTATTTAAATCTGTTAAGCGGTTCTAGAGATATGAGGTAATAAAGAATATTACATACATACAAGATACGCGCTAAAAACATATACCTTTCCTTGGCAGTCAGGTAAAAAACATAAAATATGAATTGTTCGCTAAAGTTTACAAAAGTTTTACGCAATTTTTTGTTGTTTTCCGATTTTTGCAAATGTTATATTTTTTAAGTATAATAAGGTAACGAGATGGTTTTCGATATTCTTATATCGAGTTCAAGACCAAGCATATCTTCTAGCTCCATCGTCAGACTTCGGATATCCGGTTTTGTTTCCGGATATCAATGAACAGCTCTCACTCTCTGGATATCACCTACGCCTTAAGCTTGTATAACAAATCTCTGTGTATTCTTATGTAACTTATTGTGTGTTTATTGAAATAAGTAAAATGTTATTTTTAATATTATTTATTTAAATGAAATGAACCAACCCAATATTCTTACTGACTTTCCAGCTTCATCATCATACTTAGAATCTCATTTAGGCCAACGTCCTTGTGAAGACTAATTAAGCAAGCTCAAATATGATGTTTGTGATATTTTCTTACAAATTTTCCGTAGATTTTTTTTTCAACATTGTATCAGCTTGATTGTTTAATGTACATATAGATTGATTGTCATCCAATTTACATATGCGTACCAAATCTCAGCTCCATCATATAATAGAAAAGAGGTCAAATTCAAATTGCAATATTTCACCTAAACTTCCAAACAAATATACAAACTATCATTTCAAATTAGACAAAAGCTTCTTATAAACAAGCTAATATCAAATTCGGCAACTAAAATAAATATGTTTAGCTAGTATTTTGCCTAACCTAGTAATGAGGACCAAATTTTCAAATAAAACTTAAACTGACTAAACCTTGGCGGCAATTAGTACGTAGTGGAACTGAAAAGGCTGGTGATGAAGTCTGCAAAATATGAGAAATTAATACGCCTGCATGTTTTCAGAAATATTTTAATTTATTTCACTACTCAAATTTAATACAGAGTTTATAAGCTCCCCGGAATTAGGTCGAGAACAACGGTGTTGAAATAATTTTAATACTTCGCAAAGCTGTGAGGCCTCGAGGAGAACCGATAGTGTTTCGCGATCGTAAACCTTTTGTATACGTAATAACAACTTAATTCCAATAAACTATACATTTCATAAAATATTTGACTTTGTATCTAAAATTCTGGACGAGACTTCGAGATTGAAACGCTTTGGGCACTACAGCATTGTTTATTTCTGATTCAATTCATTTTGAATATTAACTATGGATAAATATTTTTATATTTGGCGATCTATTCGATCGTCAGTCAACAATGATTTCCTGGTTTGGTACAAGTACTAGATTATAAACGCTACTACGTTTAACTTACAGCTTAGTACCTAAATATAGGCATATTTTGGGCTATTTACTTAGACGTCCCCCGTCCCAAATTTTCATATAGATCGGATCAATGGTAAAAAATGAAACGAATTCGGAACTCATGGAGTATAAACCAACATTTATTTAACCCAAAGCTATTTATTAGTCTAAAACAGTTTTTCCGTGAATTGTAAACAAAGTTACCAAAGAGTGCATTAGAAATGGATGAGGCAGCCAAAACTTCCAAAAAGAATCTTAAACTTTATTAATTAACTGAGCGACAATATAAAATTGATACTTCGAAATTAATGTGTGACTAATGCTACATACACAAATAGAATGAGAAATTAAATTATAATTATAAACAATGTGGTGAGATGAAATGCATTGTAAGGCATTCCCGATTCCTTCCGGTCCTCATGGTCGCCGTACACGTGAGGCAACGACAGTGATCTTCATTAGGGCTGTGCATGTAAATCACTAATGAACAAACAAACGTATTACATAAGCAAACAATTAAAATATTTGATTTATTTTATTTTCATTCTCAATAGTACCCAATAACAACAAAAATATATAAAAATAATGAAAGTATTTAGTAATTCAACACAACTGGTAAGTATGATACGAAGAGATTTTCGCTACATATTCTTATGAACAGTTTGAAAAACCGGCCAAGTACGAGTCGGACTCGCGCACGAAGGGTTCCGTACTATTATCTACTTACACTACTACTACTACTACACTGTATAATAAGACGAAAAAATTCGAAAAAATCACGTTTGTTGTATGGGAGCCCCCCTTAAATATTTGTTTTATTTTAATTTAATTAATGTTTTTTAATGACAATATATAACTTAATATTCTGTGAATATTTGAATGTCTACCTGTTGCCGTTGTCAACATTGATCAAAAACAACCAAAAAAATCACGTTTATTGTATATATATATATACCCTTAAATATTCAAATTATTAAATTTTTTGTATTTGTTGTTACAGCGACAACAGAAATACACAATCTGTGAAAATTTCAACTGTCTAACTATCATAGTTCATGAGATACAGCCTGGTGACAGACGGACGGACGGACGGACGGACGGACATCGGAGCCTTAGTAATAGGGTCCCGTTTTTACCCTTTGGCTACGGAACCCTAAAAAACGATTCAACATAACTTGATTCAATATTATCTTCTCAAAGAGGACCGTTAATTATTAATTCATTAATCAACACAGCCTGTGCGTTCTCAAATAAATCATTTACCGCTTTAAAATAAAAATACCGAATCAAAACGGATAAAAAGCGTATAAGCTTTACGAGCTTTCAAACAATAGATTTTAAAATATAGTTAAAGAACGTTTGTGTGGTAAATCATGATAAAAGACAAATATATTATATGTAGCTACCTCGGGTCTCTATGAGGTTATTTAATTGATCGCAAAAATGCCTTGCTACATCATTATCACTTTATATCAATTAAATTATTGAATTTTAAATTTAAAGATAATTTAAACTTTTTCTCTTGAATTATAATACTGGAATTATTAATAAATAAATTTAATTATAATTTTGGATAAATCAATATCTGTGCGTTTAAATATTTAAAAATCTTTTAATTTCATTAAAATTATTACAGATATGCAAAAATGTCTTTATAATAATAATAATAATTATAGTATCTTTGGACTTTACGCACCACGTTAGTCTAGCGCCGTGCTAAATACCGTCAGGACTCATGTTACCGGCACTAGACAACGGAAATATGTTTAGTACTTTTATATGCTTAAGATTTTTATTATTCAAATACCTATGATAGTAAACATCCACGACATAGGCGGGATTCGAACCCGCGACTCCTGGCGCAACATGCTCCTGAGCAGTCACCACTGCGCCAGTCATTCGTCAAGTAATGATAAAAACGAATATATTTTTATTGTTTATTTATTTCTCTTTTAAACAATCTGAAATTATTGGACATAGAACACTGGCGTCCTTAGCCACTGTCTTCACAATTCTCTAAGAATGTTTTTGATAAATGAAGCGTAGCAACCCGCCAGGAACACTTATAATAATAAAAAAACCTTTGATCGTTCTTTATTCGATATTAAGCGATATTCAATAATAATGCTTATCGAATACATTATTAATATTTTTCCTTCCTCTAATACGAATATACGTGAATGAAAATAGATTATGTTCACTGTATATAAGTTTGACTTGTCACCAATCACTATCGATGTAACGGAATCTTTGAATTACATTTTAATCAACTTTTAAATGTTCAATTCGTATAAAATGATGTTCATTAGTATGTATATTGAAAACGTATTAAAAGGGCTTAGCCTCACACTGGAAGATGAAACTTTGGCCTATACCCCGGAGGACGAATTGGTCAAAGTGGCGGGGAGTCGCTGGAGGCAAATGACTCGTGACCGTGACTTTGGCGCTCCACGAAGGAAGTCAATGTACAGCAGTGGACCTCCTCCGGCTGATACTGATGATGAAAGGGTAAAAAAGTAATATGCAATATAAAAGAATACTAGCTAGCAGTCCGTTTAGCTAAAACATGATACTCTTGCGCTCGATATTGCCACTTATCATACTTCACATAAAAGCAAATGCTTTTGCTCCATTTCCTTGCTTTTAGCACCGCATAAGTGTGTTCATTACAGAAGAATGGAGTATTAGGAGGAATCGAGAAAATTGCGTATAATTTATATAATAATATATTTCCTTACGTAACGCTAGTCTGTTTTCAACAGGCGCACCCTGGGGGGAATTTGTACGTAGCTCATATAATAAATTCGCTAAGTTTACTGGGTCAACGAAGGGATGGAGTATGAAAATTTTGTTTGAAACCTTTAATAACTTTTTCGAATATTTTCGTTAACTCTTTCATTCGTTCTACAGGTTTTCTTTCGTAAAGTTTAACAATTAACAAATAAAAATAACGAATTGCTTAAATATAAAAAAAAAAAACAAATTATATATAACTTGTATACTAAGTGGATAGCTAATGTTGCATTGCTGTTGAATAGGGCGGGCGTGGTTGGAGGCGAAAACATCGTACTGCTTCACAAAATACCGGCGTGAAGTTACGGTCACGTAATTTCAGTCAGTGCTTATGTGAAAACTGCCTGCCTCAACTAGGAGGACTTTGGTAAAGCGTGTATGTCTTCTATTGGTTATGCATATGCCCGTTGGTAGTCACACGCTATGTTCTTTCCTCAAAGGTCGGCAACGCATCTGTTAGACCTCTGGTGTTACGGATGTCTGTGGGCGTTGGTGTTCACTTTACATCAGGTGTCCTAACTGCTCGTTTGCCTCCTATGCTATAAAAAAAATTTAAGTATTACTCAAATAATCTGATTTTCAGTATTATATTATAGCGTCTGGGACTTCGTTTCTTTTAGCAGTGAAAATTTCGCTTCGCTTCGCATTAAGCCAAAGACGATTTAAGCGACAATTAAGATCATCTGACATTTTTCCTTAAGCATTATAACATGTTTACGTTTATATTCTATGATTAATAACTCTCCACATGAATACTTATTAATCACAAAATAATATTCCCCTACCCATGTGAGACAACCGCACTAATACCTAAAGGATCTGTAACAGTTCTCCACTAATCCGTGAAATCTTAAGTTGAAGCTAACTTTAAACTTACCTTAGATTATCTTAGCGAAGTATTACAACTTGATTCAAGTAAGACGACATGAAAGTGTTTGCCTTCAATTATTAATGACTGGCTTTGCTCACGGTATGGAATCCTACTCATGTCAGAGATTAGAGTTGTGTAATATGTTTCTTATACTATAATGCAAAAACTGAAAGGTTTTTGTGAAAGGAATTTGTAGGAGGTAGTGCCACGCTGCATGCCTGCATGCAGCCGAATGGCATTGGTACGACCAGGGAGGCACGCGGAGGCGTAAAGTGACAGTGTGCTGGCGCGTTTCGTGAGATGTGTATGTAAACCGTGGCTTATGAACGTACGAAGAGAAAGGAGGGCAGCGCATCTGAATAGCCTCTATGCGGATGTCTATGGGCGTAGATAGTCATGAAAATGGCTCAGAATACTCGTTTGCCCCCTCTTTACAACAAAAAAAGGAATTGGATGACATTTAAATTGTTTTAAGCTTTCACGATTTGTATTCATATTTGTATACTGTAAACGGGACTTAATCGCGTTTTTATAAAATCGAAGTATTTACCTCGACTCTCGACGTTTCGGCCGCAATGAGGTAAATACTTCGATTTTATAAAAACGCGATTTAGTCCCGTTTACAGTATACAAATATGGATGACATTTATCACAGGTTATAGGGATAACTTTTGAAATATCACAAGAGTACTTTTTAACCTGCAAATGGAATGGGATAGATTTTACACGGGTACGGAGCACACGATAAGTGATTAAAGATACGTATGGTTCAAAAATTATTATTGTTTATATGTCTGATTCCTAGCGAAGTGATGAAAAGAGGTATTTTTGAAGAAAATTAACGAGTGGTCTCTATGCTATATTCTTCTACTATATATGAAACTGTCAATGGACCACTTTTAGTTTAATTGTTGTAGAAATAGACTCCAGCGTCCAATAAAATTAATTGTTTAATTTGATCGTGAATAATTATGATGTTATAAGGAAAACGTAGACAGTTGTCCTACTCTCTGTCTACGGAGGAAAATTATATTGAAATTGACACTAGCAGTAATTGAAAATATCTTTGATTTTTTAGACGAGCGGAGATCATATTTTTTGTGTTATACTCTATGGATTTATTTAATTTATATTTCATTTATTTTCATGTTACTAGATGGTCTTAATCTTTTTTATAGATTGTATACCTCCCATATAAGCAATCGAAGCTTATTAGGTGACTGCAGGCGCCCGACCATTTGGTTAATGGTCTTATGCTGATACGATGCCCTCCTTCACTCCATCATACCACTGGCTTCTCGCTAACATCACACAACTTTATAGCAAGGACTCAACATATGAATTTGAAACATTAATTATTACATATTTTCAAGCACCTTTACGGGTTTTAACACGATAAAGTATTTATTAAAGGTACTAGAGAAAATATTATGTATCTTGCTTGACGTTTCGGCCAGGTTACAGCATCCGTGGTCACCAGTCGACTCCAGTGTAACTTTGTGACTTGGTGTAATGTTTTCGGTAGTACATCTATAATAAAATTTGTATCGCGATGAAAGAATAAAGTAACTAGAAAAAAAGGTGAAACAAACGCAAAGGTCTCGAACAGTTATGAATTACTACACAAATGTGTGTGTTTATCATCACGAAATTATGTATAACACAATTTTATTCTTTTTTCTTGTGTAAATACAAAAACCATTTACCCTAAAGGTTACCTAACTACCACTAAAAATACAAAACCTAATATTCCTCGCATCCAGACTTTTAACATAATTATTATTAAAATATCGACAGTATACTAAATCTAATCTCTGTTATACAACAATAATATCACATATCATACATCATTTGAGAGTGATAGAAAAAAATATATACAGAAAACTCATTATTTTTGTGTACGATGTGAAGGCATCAAAGTGATTTATGACAGATAATAAATGTACAGGGATATTATGGACGAGGCAAAAAGGAGCTAATACGAGGTCAACTGTCATGGATCGTGTAAGCACCAGCATTGATATTGCCAAAATACATTTGTGTTTTTATACATTGTCGAGATATAGAAGTTTGTGAAGAATCACAACGAAACTAACTGATTGTATGTCGGTTATTTTAGAGATTTATTATATTTTTAAATTAACCGAAATGATAGTGTTATAAAATATCTAAATAAACAATCTGCATTGATATTTCCAAAATAATTCTAAGTGTTTTTTACAATGTCGAGATATAGAAGTTTATAATATATAACTATAGGCTTATTTAGATATTTATTCACAGAAATTAACTGAAATGTCAGAATTATACAATATACCATGTTAGATAAACTATACCATATTAAAAAAACCAAGATTTTTGTATTTTTCAATTAAATTTTCTAGTAATCTTTGAAAATCAATTATATCAAATCGAAATTATTTTATATGTTAATTTATTAAATATGGAATAACCTAAACATAAACATAGAAATCTAACCAACTTCTAAACAGCACACTGAAAAACTGTGGAAATAAATTAAATTGCATATTTAACTTAATACTATAATTAAAAATAAAGCATATGAAATAGGTCGCATTAACAAGTCTAATCTATCGACAGCTTATTAGTTATTATTCGTTAAGTATACAATCAGGTCACAAGTGAATTTTTTAGAATCGTTTGAATTATATAAAAAAATAATACTACAAAACTTATGGGATTATTATTATATTTTTTATGCATATAATAGTTGTAATTAATAGTAATATAAATAGTAATAATTATTGATATTGTAGTCAATCCGAAACGCGAGGCTACATTTCTAGTACACAGAAAAGGAAGCCCTGATTGAGAGGTAGAAATTCATTTAATTAATTCCTTCGTTTTGTTAAAAATAGTCGATTGTAGCATTGCAGTCAGTTAGGCTTAAGATGACGGAGGAGGTCAATTACAATTGGCCTCCTCCGCCATCTTAACTTTGAAAATGGACTGGACTTTGGCAAGAATTAGTTTTTGCCCTCTTAATATGCGTGTCATGTAGCTTCTAGGAGTCCAGTGACGTAGGGTATATACTATCTTACTCACTTTACCTACATTCGTAAATATTTACTTGTTTTTATAGACACACTCGTAGTCGGAGCCATTTTTACGACTGCCGCCGCCCATAGACTTCCGCACAGAAGTTATACTGACGCCTTGCCTTCCTTCCTCTTCCGTCCTCCATGTGCTACCAGCTACCGCACGAAACACGACAGCGCAGTTGTTACTTTACACCGGTATCGTGTAAGCGAAAAGTGTAAGAGGTAGCGCCACACTGCATGCATGAAGCCGAATTGGACCGGTACGTATCTCTCGCTTACACGAGACCGGCGTAAAGTAACGTTTCGTGCGGTGTGTAAGTCGCCGTTGGCCCATGAAGGTGGGAGGTGAAAGGAGGGCAACACATTTATATAGCCACTATGCGGATGTCTATGAGCGTCTGTAGGCAAGAAAATTGCTCCGACTGCTCGTTTTCCCACCTATAACAAAAAAAGAAAAGTACCTCTTCTGCCGTGGCGGCGTAATTGGGCTGTATGCATGCAACGTGGCTCTACCTCTTACCTCTTACTTTTTAACAATCTTAAAATAAAAAGACTCATAAACCTTGTTAATGTTACAAATGAAACTATCTTCGGGTGCACCTGAAAACTGCCTGTGAAATTTATTTTAATATCTTAATCAAGCAATCTTCCGCTTTATATTACTTAAGCGCTACATTTCTAAGGCGCAACTCTGAAATCGTGCCTTTGCGAGCTGTTAACATCAGCTGCTTGCTCGCGAAGAGAAACGGTTCCCGCAAGACCTTTTATACGGCACTGTAGCTTTTTATCTCAGTTAAACGCTGTCTTCGTGCTATTTCTTTGAATATATGAAGGCTCCCTCAAGAAAGTTCCGATTTAACGTGAATTTTTATGGATTGTAAATGTAATTTATATTTAAATTGTATTAAAGATTTAGTATTTTGATATAATCTTATATTTCTAAAGTCAGGCAGAAATATAAGAGGTGGTATTTTACCAATGATTCCCAATGATAACGCTGAAAAGTTACAAAGCTTTGTTTTTCGTGCGGTTTATGGGTTTCCAGTGGCCAATGAAAGGGAGAGGATAAGGGCAAAATAATTGTGTGGATGTTAATGGGCGATGGCAGTAATCAAAAGACTGACTGCTCGTTTGTCTCCTACTATTAAAAAAATAGAGGAACCCTAACGAAGATTTGATTGTGTGACTCAAGATACCTTTAAATAAAACAAAAATATGCACCCATGTTGCGGTCTTTTACCTGAATTTAGGCCATTTGGCACTCTTACAAGTTGCTCGTATCTAAGAGAGCATCTTTGGCCTAAGCTGCTGCCATCCATCCGTTAGTACACATATCAGGTATTAGTATCTCTTACACTTGTTTATGTACTATGATCGTCCTTATTAAAATAACTTATTTAGTCCATATTCTTCTATTTTGACTATCACTGTTCTAGCTACACAAGACGTATTTAAAAAACTTAAAGAAGGTCTATATAGAGTTAAAAGAAATAATATTTTTAAAGCTTATCACTAGCTCTTACTAATACTTAATATTGCGAAATGACAGTTCATTATTCGATTTCGTAAAATGCTAAATATATGCAGCTCTATGTAAACTATAGAGGCTTCTAATATTTTACCCAAAACGTTCAAGAAAAGCTATATTAAACTTTGAACACAATTTCATTAAAACCTTATTGAACCATTTCTGTAAAGTTTCCAAGAATAAACTGCTCCAATATCTATAAGGAGAAGATGTGCCATTTGAGATCGTAATGAACGTCAGAATATCTTCCTTTAAACGAAAATTATGATCTATATAAAGCGTTGCCAAAATTCAGGTATAATTGGGATATCAAAGGAAGGTTGGTAGTTAGTAATGTATCAAATAATTTATCAGAAGTGTTTATAATTATTGTGTGATTATTATTATATCCGAAAACTCATTACATTACCCGTTATTCGGAGAAATGTGCTAGAGTAATGAAACGTCTGAACCTACTAAGTAATGTTTATATTTGTGTTTAACCATATCTATTGTATCCAATATCGTCTTCAGGAAAGATATTTTATTAATAAATTGTACCTAAAATTATGATTCAATTTTTTTCATATTAGGTGATTGAGCAAACTCACTTCGAAATCTTGAAAAAAAAAACGATTGCTTCTATAAAACGATTCACTTGCATATATTTAGAGGCACTGTGCTTCAAGTAAAATCTGTCCCAATGGAATTAATTTTTGCAAGATAAAAAGTTAAATTCTGTCATTTCAGCTTGATCCTATAGTTTATCTTATGGTTTCCAAATTTCTTTTAAAACCGTTTTTAGGTTTCTGTGTGAATTAATAAAAAATATAATACAAACTTTCGCATTTATTATTTATATCATACTTATTGGTTAATGTTAGAAATATTTAATAGTTAATATAAGTTAATAGAACTATACTAGTGTACTTGAGAATTACTTTACAAAGCTGTTCTTACGTGAATACACAACATTAAACACATTTGGTTGTTCTTGTAGGTATTCTTCATTTTACTACGGTTTATATTCCTCTTATGGCTCTTATCATAAACAGAGCAGTAAAGTCTTGCGATGCTTTTATCGTTTGCTGAGAAGTAAAAACATTTTATGACCATCAACCGCATTTTGTGGGAGCGAGTGTATTGCGTGATTAATTAAGGAGCACCTTATCTATCCTGTATTTTTATAGGCACTTTAGTTACTCGCATATTCGGGCAAATATGCGAGTACCCCGGAATGATAGTGAAGTCAGCTAATTACATGCCATCACTTCGCGTGCTCTGCAAAAGTTCTAGAGATCGTAAATCACAAGTATGTAATCCACGAGAACATTTTAATTCGCTAGTACTACTATAGGTATAATACGAGTAAAATAATAAGTTAGCAATATCTTTCGAATGCTGCACGGAAACCGCACCGACCCAACTGCTACATTACAATAAAGATTTTCGGGCTCGTCTGAATTCAGGAAATCCTCTTTGCATACTAAAAGGTTAACGTTGTCAGGTTCGTTGAACAGGTGAAAAAAAAGTAAAAAAATAGTAACGGAACAGGGTTAAAGGAAAGGAGCGTGCTCTAAAAACATCACGATGGGTATTTTTATCCTCAACACGGACGTTCGAGTGAATAGATTACAAGAAAGTACGTAGCAATTTTTCCATCTTAGAAATATTTCTACATATTTATTTTATAACTGCAAAGGCTTGGAATAATTAACCCTGAGTTTACAGGAATATTTTAAATT
Organism: Calycopis cecrops; assembly: GCA_001625245.1. Taxonomy (NCBI): domain Eukaryota; kingdom Metazoa; phylum Arthropoda; class Insecta; order Lepidoptera; family Lycaenidae; genus Calycopis; species Calycopis cecrops. Next base: position 276,665 of record LUGF01046147.1, on the reverse strand, counting down.
AAATACGTTGTTTTTGCTTTTGATGCTTTTTATCTGTGGTAAATTTATGCAAGGGTGGAAATAATTTATAACTCGCTCTAACTTGAACGAATTCTTTTGTTTCCTTTTTTATCTCTGTATTTTTATATAACGTATGATAATATTTTTGCATAATTATACAATTTCATATAAAAATTATTTTCATTATGATAACGTAACGACGTGGCTTATTTTATTTTCCGGCACACGAACGGCAGGGATGCATGAGCATTGATTATTCTTTGAAATTGTCCTAAGTCCAGAAATTCAAAGAAAACTACTGCTATTATTATTTTTATTGCTTAGATACTGCTATGTACTGAGTATTATAATACTAAATTACTGATATGTAGTCCTTGGAATAGTGTTAAAATGCATGAAGAAACGTAATTAAAGAATGTTAATTTGTGGACCTATACCATTATAGTAATCCTTTGATGTCGAAATGTGTACGCCACATTAACATTTTCTACACACACTTGCTATAAAAGCTCGCAAACAGACAATTACCACAAATTATAGCTATCAGCCATTAGAGTTGGCTTATAAAAGAAAATACTTTTTCTTGTTTGCAATATTGCTTAGGCAAGTAGATTCAATCTTAATTACTTTCCATTATAAATTGAACCCAAGGTATACAGAAATATCAATATTATTATTACAAGAATTAGATCGGATTATATAGATTTATTTTAATGTTTTTCTATTTCGTTTCGATTATTCGACGTCTGCTTCGTCAAAATAATGGTATTTAAGGCTGTTTATGACGTAACCAAATGCCATGCTGTCGAAGTTTTCAAAAAACTACCAGTGCACATAAACATCCGCATAGACATAATTCTAATGTGTTACCCTTTTTTCCGTTTCTCGGAAAGTGCATGGTTTTTTTTGTCCAATTTGGTCATAGAATCCTCTATTTAAACAGGTAATATAGTATGTTACGCCTACTTGTAAAGGTTTGCCTAGAAAACACTTGAAGTATTAAAGTTTTTAGTCTGAATATCTCTATTGGTATAAAATTATCTTTCTATCTAGTAGTACCCACCCTCAGTGACGAACTTATTGAATCGAGGAGAAAAGTTTCATCTCAATATATTTTTCATTTCTCTCTTTCATTGATCTTTTATTAATGAAGATCTCTTATCTATAAATCTGTAAAATATAGCTCTACTTATATAAGTTTCGTTTTGGAGAAACATACATTGGACTACAACTTACATCATCACACTTCAAAAAAGGAAAAAAAATCGCAGCCCTCGTACACGCGTTCGCATTCAAATATAAAACGGTCCAGTAAGCAATTTTACGATTCTAAATAAAACTCGCATCAGGCCTCCATTTTTTCCATTCAAAGCGCTGATCGAATCATTTTATCGGACAAAAGCATGCTTCGCAGTCTTTTATTCATTTGCAGTGTAATTCGAAAATATTGAGTCGAGTTTGAATGTGCACTCTGGCGTAATGTATGCAATTTTAATTATCACTGAAGTCGGTTTTAAATGTAGTCCGAATTCAACAAATCAGAAATTAAATTCATATGATCTATATTTTTTTTCTTTATAATTATCACGCATCATTGATTGTTAAATACAGAACGCTCTGACTCAATAAAATGATAAGTCGATCTTGTTTCATTGCGGACATTATAGGAGAGCTAGAAAATTGTATGACTGGCTCGTCGTACTTATTGTACGACGAGCCAGTCATGTTGTATCAAGATACAAGAAAAGAGCTTATTCAAGTCTCCAAGGCCGGCAACGCATCTGTTAGACCTCTTGTGTTGCGGATGTCTGTGGGAGTTAGTGATAACTTAACATCAGGTGGCCCAACTACATGTGTTTTAAAAAAAATCTAAGCTCTGTCGTTTCATAACTTGACTATAAAATAATAGCATCTGCTTATTTTAGTAAGAGGTAGTGCCACACTGCATGCTTGCATGCAGCCGAATTGGGCCGGCACGACCGGGGAGGTACCTCTCGCTTATTCGAGACCGGCGTAAAGTGACAGCTGCGCTGTCGCGTTTCGTGCGGTGTGTAAGTAGCCTGTGCCCCAAGGAGGGGGGAAGAGAAAGGAGTGCAGCGCATCTGTACAGCCTCTATGCGGATGTCAATGGATGACGGTAGTCATGAAAATGGCTCCGACTGCTCGTTTACCCCCTATACTATTCAAAAAAACTGTAGCAACTAACTTTCGTACTTTTATAGGAGTTTACTCTGTATAAATGACAATTAGGTTTCTATTAAAAATAGTAATAATATGTTAGTAGTACAATCATGTTAAAAATTAAGTCTTAGCTAACTCTTGATGCTTTACCTCGCTCACGTACATTTCGCTGCAGAAACGTGTTCGTTCTTAAAGAGTAACTCCTGTCCTCCTCCTGTCATGTTGGAGTCGATCAACTCAGTTTGTATAATTATACTATATTATAACAGTAATTTTAGTCGGATCAGCGCCGTGAGGAAAGTCAAATAAGTGGCTGGCCACTCACCGAGATACACTGTTGTTACTCATAGATCCGTGTAGTGGGTATTTGGCCGTGAGTTCCACTTGTCCCATCTGAACCCACTTAGTGCGTAAATGTATTTCCTCGCGAAACCTAAAAAAGTTTTATATAATTTATTTGAGCTATTATAGTTACACTAGATTCATAGTTCCTATGGTTGCCACAGAGAAAACTACTGGCTAGTTTCATAATTAAATTTATTCTTTTATAATAAAATAAATGTGACTGACTATTTTTATTTTCCTTTCTAGCCTGCCTGTACATAAACCGAATAGGTGAACGAGCCGTAGAATTATAGTCAGTGATTGCCAATTTTTGTTAAATTTTGCATTAAAAATTGAAACTGTTCTAAAGTTATTTATTATACCATAGAAACTCCCTGTTCTAAAATTATTTATTATGCCATAGAAACTCCATGTTCTAAAATTATATGTTATACCATAGAAACTCCTTGTTCTAAAATTATTTATTGTATCGTAGAAAATCCCTGTTCCAAAATTATATATTATACCATAGAAACTCGCTATTCTAAAATTCAACAGCAAACTTACAACCGTGTAAAATAGCTGCAAATTGGCAGATATTTCAATAAGTTATTTAGTCCCCCAGTGCACTGTGCAAAGCTCACATATTATGACAACTGAACAAACAGTTTGACCTCGCAATGTAAGTTTTTAGAGATAAAAATATATTTTACACGTCCATGATATTTGAGGTTCAATTTAATACAGATTTTCTGTTTGCCAAACGATTTCACACTTTTTCGTACTAAACGAGGAACCTTTATAGTTTCATCATGTCCGTCTGTCTGTCAGCGATTTTACTGAGATACTAAAAATATTAGAAAGCCGTAATTTGGTATGTATTTTAATCACGACAAGAAAATGGTAGAATAAATTTTGAAAAAAAAAATTATAGAGTAGCTCTCATACAAGTAAAATGGGGGTATTTTTTTGTTTCCATCCATCCTTAACTCATCGTGTAGGGTATGATAGAATAGGTGTTTGAAAAAGGTTATGAGGTTGAGAACACGATTCTTAGATTTAGAGATCCGTTTGTGAAATGTTTGGTTTTAAATTACGAGTTTTTGTTAGAGGTGCTTATTCCCCCTCATTTTATCTTTGCAACGGTTAAATATTTATACATAGTCTGACCAGAAATACAATTAAAAATAAAAAAATATTACAATTTAATTTGGAATCTGTATACGATTGTTCATTGTGTTTTCTCATTTGGGCTCCAATACATTATTATACAATATTTTTTTGTGATATTAAAATGAAGTGGGGTGATAAAGAGAACAGAATCACAGAATTATTTATTATTACGCATTACACAAAATAGGTTTCAAGCCAAATGCAATTTTTAAAACTCTCCATACACTTGATATTATACAAATGCTTGTGTACCGGGCTATAAATAGGTACAACGAGACTTTCTCTGTTTGTGACAGAGAAAGATCTGGCCGTGCACGTAGTACCAAAAAGGCGGTCAAAGCAGTAAGGGAAAGAATTCGAAGAAATCCTGTCCGAAACAAAAGATTTTATCTCGGGAAATAAAGATAGCACCTTGAACCATGTCGCGTATTTTAAGAGATGATTTAGGACTTGTAGCCTAGTAGTATAGAAGACGCACTGGTCATTTCTTAACTGATAAATTAAAGATGAATAGGGTGGTAAAATCGAAACAACTACTTAAGCAGTACGCAAAGAGAGGTCACAGAAAAAAGTTCTTTACGGATGAGAAATTTTTACAATTGAGCAACATTATAACCATCAAAATGACAGTATTTATGCTCAAAGTTCTAAGGAAGGTTCCCAATTAGTTGACAGAGTGCAACGTCGACAAAAAAATATATCATATTGAATAGACTCTGGCAATGCGATTAAACTGTAACATATAATCACTCTGTTTGACGATCTCTGAAAATAAATTTTGCCATCATCGTTGTCTTCTTATGAAAAATTCTGAAGATAGCTGTTTCGCGTAAGTTTCAAATGTATGAAAGCATCTTATTAACCACGTGCGGTTTCATCTACAATAAAAATTACTTACGCGTCAGAGAGACATGGTTCTCACATTAAAATTCATAATATGCAAGATACTGATGGAATGAATTGAATTGCTAACAATACATTATATTTTTCATGGGATCACGTTGCACAGACCAATTGACATTAATTCTTTCCCGATATCGAGTCTTCATGGTGTTTTCAGCATGTATTCATAGGTACTGCACGAACAAAGCTCACGAAATTGGTCTAGAACGAAGCCTGTCTAAGCCATTAAATGTTGTTTTATGGTTAAGGTTTAGATTAGGTTTATGGAACACTTGTTTTTTCTGTCCCGAATCATCCGATCTAGTTAAATAGTTTCAACAGTTCGGACTACAAATGGCCCATTATCTACATATCACATTTAATAATTGTTGTGTATGCTATATTTCTTTCTAAATGAATCACAGTCGCCATCGAAATTTTCAAGTTTATTCAATAACTTCGATACCTGTTAAATACAATAACTAACTAATAAATTGTAGACATTAATTCAATTGACAGTTTGTTACTTAAAAATACAACATTAACAATATACAATAATAGCTTATGGCATGCTGAATGTTAGGTTATGTTATTGAATACTAGCTTCCGCCCGCAGCTACGTCCACGTGGATTTTGGAATTCAAAAATTTAATTCTCATACATATAAACATTCCTCTTGAATCACTCACACACTCACATTTATTAAAAAAAACCCTGTCAAAATCTGTTACGTAATTTTAAATATCTAAGCATATAGACACAGACAGAGGAAAGTGACTTTGTTTTATTTTATGTAATGATAAAGGTACTACGAAGTCGAGGGAATCACAGACCCTTTTTATTGAGGAATCAGCATTTTGTCATCGAAATTATAATGATGGTTTATTATTTTATTGTTATAATAATAGGGCCATTCTCGTGCTACGTATTGCAACTCATGCCCAGGTATTCAATAAGTTAAATAATTACATAATAAGTTAAATTAAAATAACTTATTGAAATATTACTTGTATAAAAAAATAATCATTTAATTGAAATACTTTTAAAATTTTAAACGAGGTCTAAAGTAAAGGGAAATTACATTTGTATTTTTGTTGGATATAGTTTGTATTCCCCATAGTGAAATCTACGCTCAAATAATTTTGCGCTTGGTACGCTTCCATTAACATTATCTCCTTTAGGTTGAATATTGTTTGTTGACTGCGGGTAAAAACAAAAATATCATTGTTGCCAACTTTGTTACACAAATGGGACAACATTTTTACGTAATTATTTTTTCTATCTAGCGGTAGCGTTGATTGTAGATATTATAAGTATGAATATTCGCAATGGTCTCAATCAGTAGCAAAGTATTTTCGAGGTCAAGATATTCTTTGTTTCGCTATAGAAAACATTCTAGCTGTCTTTTGTTTCAGAAGAATGTTTGTTATCATTAGGTATAGCCATGGATATGAAATCCTACCACTGAATTTTCGTGTCCAATTTTTGGTTTCGCGGTGATCATGATATGCTATAATATGTATAATATTTATGAGCAATCACGCAAACTATCAACATTCGGGATGATCACATGGAGAAGAATAGATGAACAATCTAATATGAATTTGATTGTGGAAGTTACGGGACTAATATTACCAGCGTTCATTTATTATTTATTTGTAAGACACCTGGTAACGCCAATGAAATCATCCCTAAGTTATTGACAACCGCTTGGAGATACTGTGGTCTAGACATAGAGATTATAGATATACGGCATTTCTCTGTTCACACAGTCTGTGTTGTTATGAGAACACAGAATGTTAGTGAATTAGGACTAGTGAAGATAATTATTTAAGTGTTTGATGCGAGAAGAGCAAAGGTTTATCGTTTATTTAAAACTAGCTGGTGCCTGCGACTTAGTTCGCGTAGCGTAATAATATTAAATAAAGTGTTTGTTATTGATTGATTTCAGTGTGCCGAAATTCCGATTTCCCGTAGGAATAAGCGACTTTACCGGAGTAACATGTGTTTTCGATGTTGACTAAGCTTAGTATCTATACACCACAAAAAGTTTTATTCGAACCCGTCCGGTAGTTTCGGAGATTAGGCCGGACAAACAGACAAACAGACAGACAAAAATGCTCTAATAGGTACTATTTTAACATCGCCCCCAATTAGTTTTTCGTAAATATATTCAATGTTTCAAAGTCGAACCCGAATTTTACTGTTTTATTTTATGTACCTATAGAAGTCTAGGCTTGCATTAAAATGAATAAGTAATAATTACAATTCTCACTTATCATTTGATTAGTCAATTGTAATAATTGTAAACTTACAATGAAATACGTTACATTAAAACGTATATGTATTTAATTACATACCTGGTAGGTATGTAATTAAATGTAATTAAATACACTACTACTAACATTTACTGCTACTAATACGAACACTAAATAGAGTTTGAAATAGGAAGCTACATTCTAATAAGGGCTAATACATTTGAGTTCATTATAAATTGTTAATATATTCAGTAAAACTATTAAATTAGTCTGCCGTTTTACAAGTTTCGTAAGTTATTGGCGCGTATCGTGTACCTTTAAATGAAAATTACTAATACAATCCTCATTCGCCCCTTCAATAAACGAAAATATGGAGAACGCTTCAAACACAACTACGAAATGATTTTCATTTTATTAGCGAACCCAACTCAAAGTCTCCCGCTAATTGTTTGTCCTGTAAAGCTGAACAATAATTTTGAAATCTAGGGAAGGACGCAACCTATTAATTACAGCGCTGTCTTCTCCTATTTGTGTCAATTGTTTTATGGTTACATCGACAAATTAATTATTTGTGTAATTAATAATTAATTATAATTACGAATACATTACTTAATATAATATATTTTTACGTAATAAATATTTTAGTAGAGTGCCATACTGCTTTTCAAGCGAATTAGGCCGGTATATTCGGCTACAATATTCGGCGAGGTATCTCTTACTCATATTATACTGCCGCAAAGTGAAAGCCGTGCTGTCGTGTTTTGAGTGGTTTGTGAGTTTTAGGTGACTCATAGATGAGATGACTGTGTACAACACTTCTGTAAAACATTATGCCGTCTTGGTGTAGGTATAGTCATACGCTCCCACTGCGCGTCTATAAAAAATTAAAAAAGTACAGTCTTATATTTTTATCACCACGAATGCCGTAACATAAAAATAAAACCTCTTCCTGGATCTTCTTATGATTAAATTTGTTGTGGCTCCCGAGGCAGTTTTTTCAACATCTCCCGGGAGGGACATGATATCAAATCAAGGGGTCGTAGTAGCCGCTGCATATTTTAAACAGCAGATGCAAGGATGAAAAATATATGAAAGTTTACCATGTGTGTGAAATAAAGTAATAGTATTACACATGAGGAAAATGTAACAATAAATATTTGCTCTTATCACAGATTCGTATTATTGTTTTTTTGAAGTAAAATGTCTATACGCGCTTGAAAAGGGGAGAGAGCGTTTCAAAAAATCACACATCAGGCGAGGCCAATGGAAGTTGTCATTCAAATTGAAAATTGAAATTAGATATAAGTGTTTTTTTTGTATTTAAAAAATAAATATCATATGACATGTTATGTCATTATATCTACGGCAATGATTTTGTGTATTAAATCAATAATTAACTTTTACTTCAGTTAAGTAGTCTAAAGCACTCACTTTTTTATAGTATATTGGGGTAAAGAAGCTATCGGAGCTACTTTTATGACTACCGACGACATATAACTCCATGTGACACCGGCTACTTACACACCGCACGAAACGCGACAGCACAAGTGTCACTTTACGCTGGTATCGTGTTTGATTGTCCTAATGTTATACACATAATATCTCTAAATGCTCGTTTGTCGCCTTATACTATAAAAAAGACCGGTGATGTCAGAAATTAGCTGTATCATAACACTTGAGTGAAGTGAGGCCACCGCTTCTTGTGTAGGTTAGTGGAGTTTTGGATAGCCAAGTGGATATGTTCGGATAAAGGACCCGTGAAAAGTGTTTATAAAACCATCGGAAGTTATATTGAAACGAATAACAATTTTTGTCTTGTTGTTGATTGTTATGATGTAACTATATAACAAGTGATACAGTACTGGTAAGAATCAGCTCACCATAACGTCATCAAAGCTAGTCCAAGTATTTTAATAAGTATTAATATTTTTAAGTATTAGTGGTGGCGTAAAAACATTTTCGTCCCAGTGATCGTTGGGACGATAGCTACATATAAAATATTGCTAATGGTCTCATTTTATGAGCTGTAGATGTGCAGAAAATTAAAGATAAAAATAAAAAAAAAAGAAATTAAAATAAAGTATTAATTATACTATAATATGTAATAAAATAATTGTCAACTGAACTAATGTTAAACAGTTAAACAAACGCGAAAACTTCGAAGCATCTACTACTGTAACCAGTAATTTATAATGGAAAAATATTTTCATTTGAATTTCGCGAAGATATAAAAAGAACATAAATGAGATAGTTGCAAAATCCAGACGTCGAAGCGTACGGTACGAAGTTTAAAGAAAACTGCTCATGTCAACTTTCCAACTGACCGTATGTAGTCTCAAAAACCTGATTCGGCGAACACTAAAGCAATTGAAACTCGATTCGGTGCATCGAAATTTATTGCGACATGTTTAAGTTACTTTGGCAAGGTCTGCGATATTTTACCCCGAGGAACACGAATAATTGAGGATAGACTTCCCAGTTTTACGTCACTCTTCCAGGACATTTTAAACATCCTAGTACGGTGTTCAGAAAATTTATTGATATTTGAACGGCAAGAGTTTTGTTAGAGGTTGTATTTTAATCCTGCTTTAAATTGGTTTATTGCTCATAAGATACAACATTATTGTCCTTGTGTTTCATGCGTTTTGTGTGTCACCAGTGGTCAGTTGGGGAGACAATGAAAAGGAAGGCAACGCAACTGCTTACCTATTTTCTGTATAGGTGATAATGAGTCTTGCTTGTATCCAAATAGTTTAGATTGCTCTTTCGTCCTACTATTTAGCTTTTTCTATAAAAAAAAATTTACACAAATCTTAGTAAGAGGTAGTGCCACACTGCATGATTACATGCAGCCGAAGTGGGCCGGCACGAACGGGGGGATACCTCTCGCTTATACGAGACCAGCGTGAAGTGACAGCTGTTTTGTCGCGTTTCGTGCGGTGTGTAAGTACCCGGTGGCCTATAGAGGTGGAAGGAGAAAGGAGGGCATCGCATCTGTGTAGTTTCTATACGAATGTCTATGGGCGTCGGTAGTTATGAAAATGGCTCCAACTGCACGTTTGCCCCTACATAGCATAAGCAAAAATCGTATTGCTAGCAAGTACGATTAACTTCGTTTTTGTGCAACTCCTAATACATAATTTATTGGACAGTAAGGTTGCTACGGGTTGCTGGCTACATCTAAATTTCGGTTATAAAGCCAATTTTGGTAAGAGGTAGTGCCACACTGCATGCTTGCTTGCATGCTTGCATGCAGTCGAATTGGGCCGGCACGACCGGGGAGGTACCTCTCGATTACACGAGACTGGCGTAAAGTGACAGCTGTGCTGTCGCGTTTCGTGCGGTGTGTAAGTAGCCGGTAGCCCATGGAGGTGGGAGGAGAAAGGAAGGTAGCGCATCTGTATAGTCTATATGCGGATGTTTGTGGGCGTCGGTAGTCATGAAAATGGCTCCGGCTGCTCGTGTGCCCTCCTATATCATAAAAAAAATAAAGAAGTCAGTCAATCAAGAGTCAGAGAAAAAATTATGCCTTAGGCATATAAAATTGTGGAATTTTATACCCCTGAATCTAAAAATTGGGGTTTCTGTAAAGTTGGTTTACGGAAGGTAATTAATTTTACGTGATGAGGACGCAAAGGCCGATCGCGCCTCGCTACTGGTTCTTCCATACTTTCAATTGCACACTCGACGGAACTTTAGTCAAGTGAAGATTTGTCGTGCTTTTTTATTAGCGCAGTCGACATGTATCTATTTATAAGACGTTATCTCATTAAAAAAAATTTATTTATTGTAATTATAACTAAAACTTACTAAGGAAAATACATCACGTGTTCCAACAAATAATATTTGATTTTTCAACAAACTATGAAATAATCTTTTCCATTTCGAATCCGTTCAAAGAATTGCAATGAAGTCTATATAGAGTTCGAAATAAATAACGCGCTCATTCAAACTTTTCATCCCTTTATTTGTCTTCAGTTCGACAGGACATTTACTTCACTTTGTTGACTCAGTTCCTCTTGTTATAAGTGAAAAGTTGACTGCGAACTTCGACTAACTATCCTCACTGATCTTGTTTTAAATTAAATTCTACTGAAAAAGTTTCTCGATCATTCTTTATCAGTATTGTTATTAGTTTTTGTAAATGAATATTGGGAGATAATCCATCCGAGTCTTTACGTAATGAAAAATATTTATCAAAAATCTTAACTTAGAAGCGATATAAATGGTGAAGTAACTCTCTCTCTCTTTTTCTCGTTCTAAACCAGCTTAAATTATTAGCTATAGCAGTCGCGATAAGACTAGTTAGACCGGTTTTGGATAAGATGGATGATATTTAATTTTAATGTACGGCTTTAGTTCTATATCTACAGAAATCATATTTTTTAAATAAATACTGTTTCAAAGGAGACATTTCATTTCATGCCCGCATGATATACGTAAATCGGTAGATCGACAAAAAATCGGCTACAAAATTAAAAACACAAACACATTTGTATTTGATTTGGTTTCTTGGTTCAACAATAAAAAAAATATAGTTATTTACGATCAAATGTTGACCACGAACTGTAAGTTGACGTTTAATACTTCAATGTATCGGTAATAAATACTTCGTGAACCAAAAAACAGAGTTTTTTGAAACACACTAACAACTGTACATCATGGAGGCCAAAGGTCCATGAAACGTCTCCTTTATGAGTTCCTCCTTCTGAATATTTGGTAAATAATCGTTTATTGTATATGTATAACTGACTATTTTATTTTCTTTTTGTTACAGGTAAGCAAAATAGAAACATCATAAAGTGTTACTAAATTTATGGTTACATGGTAGGTGTTATTACAATAGAGAGCTTATTACATTCACAAACATAAAAGATATGTATGCAGTGAGAATGCATTCCGTATTGTCATTTTTTGATGAAAATTCATATTAAAACATTATATTAATTGAGTAATATATTTTATAATATTTTCAAATACTTCACTTATTAATTTTTAATTATATATCGCTCCTTAAATACAAAAGTCACACATTTCAAAAAATTTCAAAAATGTTTTTTTTTGCATAAAATGTATCTTAAAGGGTGAAACTTTAATATTTTACAAAAACCCCCGTCGTTTTACGACTAAAAACACGCGTAAACGTACATACGTTAGTTTTGTTTTGTGCCGTTTCTGTGACTGATTTCCCCGCAAAAGTACCATATTGTGAGTTGTCAACAGTCATTTTGCATGAGCACAAGCATTTTTTGGAAAAAACCACCACATTCAAAAAGATAATCCTATTGCAGAAAACATATACGTAATAATCTTATCATTTTTATGTGCAAAAGTACAATATTTCGAAATAGATTAGTTTTGTATTTATAAATTTGATATTTTTTCTTGATTTTGTATGCAAGACTAACATACTTTTAATTATGTTAGTTTTGCAAATAATTAATTTCTTATTTCTTCATTCTAAATCACATATTTCGAAATATGGTATCTTTGTATTTGAAAATGATCTCTAAATAGATTTTATCTTACATTAAAAATCCAATTTTTAGTGTTAATGTTGTTTTGTTTGAAAGTTTGTATAGTTTTTAGGGGAAATCTTATGAGTTAAACAAATAAATTTAGAAGAGCTCTTAAAACTAATTAAGTTTTACTTACCGGAGGTAAGTAAATGCATTATAACACCTCTGTACGAGAAGTATAAATTGATTGATACGTGTAGGTGCTTATTTATTAAAGTAATTTTTATTTTTTGGCATGAGGAAGAAGGCGCCCGAAGTATTAATAACATTGGTTCCTGTGTTCTAATGTATGTCAAAAAATTGAATGATAATGCCACGAAACCGGATTGTGATGTCATTTTCAATGGCGAGACCTAATTGTTTTGGACAACAAAAAAAAATTCATGCTGGCCAATGCGACTGAAGAATTGCCGAACATCAAGAGTATTACTCATACGTTTCTAATAAAAGGGCATATCCAAAACGAAGGAGAATCTGTTCATTCTGTCATCCAACGTAACACTACAAGAGCATTCAGATCATCTCCACTTTACGTTCTAGACCAGTATATCGCTCTCATTAAAGCAGCAAAGAAAATTTAAAAAACTTATAATGTTGAAGACTGACGCATGAGAATTTGGTTGACCTCAAATCTCTGTGTACCTACAGGAAACTGCAATATAGATGACGATAGCAATAAATTCAAATAGTCTGATTATTCTAAACACGGGTAAAGTAAGCAACAACATATTTTTCTTTAAAACAACCTATGAAGAGGATGAGTTCAGGTCGGTATCTACGTTGAGAAAACACTCCACTAAGTCGAAAGCAGCGCTTGATGATATTTTGATTCTAAACCCACTTTACGCTGCTTGTGCTAAAGCTTGCAGTTCCTTAGTAAGTCATTCTAAAACTAATTTAAAAAAATGTTGTACCCAGATTTTATAAATCTTTTTATGCTTATCTCTAAATTAGTAACTGTAAGTTATGCACTTACAGTAGAGAACTTGCGGATTTTTTAAGTTTTTTAACTCTTTAGGAGAAATACGTTTAATTTAGTTTTAAGTAAACATTTTATAAAAATATTTGTGTAAGAACGCTATTTACTTCATCTTTATTTATATGATAGTGATTAGTGTAAATCATGGAAATAATTAATTTAATTTAATTTACGGTGTCTAACTCTTTAAGCGCCTCACTCCATACGACTAAAACTGCTATTTTAAGATAAGTAGGTACCTAACCTCTGTTTATTAAACGTAATGTAGTGTACCAAGTGGATTAATTTAGTCTTAATATTTCATTTAAATAGTAGCAAAAGAGTAATTATCTCATAGTAAGTCAGTGGCGAAGCAAGTTTTTATTTAGGAGACACTATTTAGGTTCCAGTCATTATAGATAGCTAATTTCGTTTAATTGATAAATTATTTATGAGTGTTTAGACTGACATTTTAATTAATAATAGTTTACTCATTTTTTAGATGTTTTTATTTAATCGCTTGCTCAAAAACGTTTCAGCGAACGGTACCTCAATGTAGTAATAATTATAAGTACTAATATTGTTGTAATTGAAATGTGTTAACTTTTAGGGAGCCTGCTAAATACCTAAGTACTGTATTTATTTTTTTTAATTATTTTTATGTTTGTTTTGTTAATTTTATGCATTAATTTTATGCATCTTTGTTTTTATAGTTTACAAAGGTTTGTTTTATTTTTAATCTTAATTGATGATCTCATAAAAAGATTTGACTATTTGTTTTTCCTTAGCAAGTTTACAATATAATAAGTTAGTATGAGTCATTTGTTTTAAGATATTGACGTTTTGTGATGCTGAAAACTAAAAATGAAGCTTAACATTTCTGAAATATGGTAGTTTAATTTTTAAAAGTTTAATGTTCTAGAAGTCAAAGTCTAAAATATATTATATGCAAAACTAACTTATTTGCATTTTTTCGAGCATCCATATGAGATATGGTTAAGATTGCTTTATTGGAAAATAGCCAATTTAATTACGCATCTTTTGATGCTAAAAGAAAGCTACTTGATACACAAAAAATATACAAAAATCTTAAAACAGTCCAAATTTTTTTTTCAAATGCCTCTCCGGTATAATTTGATTATTTTGACATGTGGTGCTTTTGTATTTAAGGAGCGATATTATAATTACATGTAGACCGATTTAGATAACTAATACATCACGTATAATTAATTATCCTTAACTGTTTTTTATCACTATAATACAAAAATAAGATATCATAGATAGTAAATTTATCTTTTGTAAAATAGATTGAATCTTCGTTTAAAGTTTCGTTTAAAACAAAGATAATAAAATTATCTACGTGAAAGAGAAATGCAAGTCGATATTGTTATGTTTCCATCTCAGTGCCTCAGTAAGTTGCGCCGTCCATACAGTTGGCTCGAAGCCAAGCTCATCTTCTCCTAAAAGGTGCTTAGCAACGCTAGTGTCCGATATATTATAGATGGGGAACAATTTAATGATATTTAAAAACAAGCTTGATACGATATGGAGATAATGTTAGAAAATACAAAGTTCGTAGTCCACTTGTAAGGTGTTTATTTTTATAAAAATTTGGAAATTAAAAAAATAACATTTATGAGAATTAAAAAAATTAAAAAGGTTAAACGGCTTTTTTTGCTATTCATATAATATGCTTTCGAAGGTTTTTTTATTATTTATATTTAGTTGCAAAGCGATTGCGAGTGTTACGTATCGAGCATCGGAGCAGTCGTAAAATCGCGCGATTCCGATGCCGTGACTGGACGCGGAGAGTCGCTAAATCGCAATACAGCATCGCAGTCGCAAAAACGCCGATGCTAAAAGTACCTCGTGTCCTGTCGCCCTTAGAACTACGAGTTGACATTAGAACACATGAACTAACGTACAGATAAAACGCATGACAAATTCAGAACATTACCTAAAACGAGGCACCTAAAAACTTGTTTGACCGCCCGTCATTTTGTGATTTCTTCATATTATTTTCATATTAAAGGTGCAAACGGAAACATATACACAACAGCCACTACCAGGTGCTGCTAACGTTAAACAGGAATCGGACAAAGTAAAGGTAGTCTACTTCTCATTTGCAATGGGGGTAGTTAGTAGTGTTTCGCATCAGTCTCGTCGTCGTCTCGCCGCAGCAGATGTCATCATTCGCGTCAGTCGGCTCGTGACCACGTTTGGTGTAACACAGCTGAAACGTAGAGTAAAGGTATATGATTTCGCTAGTACCTTCATAAATATTTTATTGTGTTAAAACCCGTAAAGTAAAGTAAATGTATAACAAACGCGAAAGTCTCAAACAAATATCAACACGTGGTAATATTTGATGCTTTTTTACCACCATTTCAGAAGGAGGTTAACGTAAAAAATATATGTAGTGGTGAGAAATGAATATTATTTATATTATTAAATAAATAAATAAATAATTTTATGATTATGATTCTTATATACGAAAATTATAAATATTTTTTTTTATTTTTAATAACCTATTCGACTGATGTTGGCCCAACGAGCGTCAACAACAATCGAATAGAACGTTTGCCATATACCTACCTACAATTACAATTTATCTAGATATCCAAAAAATCGTCTTAAATTATTAAGTTCATACTCACATACATCACGCCTTCCTACGATACTCCACATAATTTCTCACAGGTGTACGGCAGATGAAACCAAAATAAATACGAACAGTAATTTTAAGTGTCAACACGTTTTCACCCCGTCAGTACATTCAAACCAAGATCGCGAAAGACGTTCTCATAAGCAAAATTTATTAATAAAATAACTTTGCGGTATCTTCACGAGAAAGTAGATCAAATTGGAATCGACTTTGAATCCCAGCCATTGAGCATTTGTTTATTTATACAACCAAATTTCTTAGAACTTGATTTGACTTATAAAAACGAAGTACTACGAGTGCTTGTAAAAGATAAGGCAATAAAGATACGTAAAAAAGTATGTTTAAAAAGCATTTTGGATGAATTATATTTTCCTTACTATCATTTTTGGGTAAACTTGGTATAGATTTCAGAAATCACCATTGGAAGGCGCGGCGCGGTGCATAGCTTTATATTGATATGAGTAAGAATCAACAAACGACATAGTTACTTAATAATACTAAGTAGTACTTTGACGACCAGACTGGCGCAGTGGTACAGGGTTCGGATAAACTGATCATGTAGTACCAGGGGTCGCGGGTTCGAATCCCGCCTAGGTCATGGATATTTATCTATGTATTAATATGTATTAAATATATTTCCGTTGTCTAGTACCCGTAACACAAGTGCTTACGGTACTTAGCACGTGACTAGAATAACGTGGTGTGTAAAGTCCACATATATTATTATTATTATTATTAAGTTAAGATGTATGAAAAAATACTCATGAACTTATGATGAATATTGCTGTTCTCTTAATTATGTAAATCTTAAACCATTTACAGTTATATTTTGCCTTAAATACAAATATATCTCTGAAATTACAAAATCAGATAGTCATAGGGACTGCCGATAGAAGTGAAACCTTAAAACTATCTTAAATGCTAGTCAGGAAACTATAGCTACGTAGGTATGGCAAGTTTGCTGGCGTGAACTCTTATTATTTTTTCCTGTATTTTTCTCTAAAGTTTTGAATTCAAAGACATTAATTATATTAAGATATTTTTAATAATGTACGAGTTTGTACCTATACATCATTTCCATTTGCCTCAGAATAATAACCCACTGTCTTTCACAGACCTATCATCACTTCTTTTGTTCAATGTGGCCTGTTATTTTCCTGGTTATTTATTTCTAATGTAGTATGAATTAGTTATGAGTAATTAATACGCTTTTATTAGTACTAGCTCTTGTACACCTGTTACATGACGCGTAATTTTAACGATTTTTGATGATTTAAGTAAATTTTTAGCATAATAATAAAAAAAGAACTGTTAATGGCCTCCACAATACCTATATTGTTTTTTTTAATTTCTATACTGTAACAACACTTATGTAAGTGATGCTGATTTATTAAAACTTCTAATTATACGCAGTTTGTATTTAAATTATAACGCTTAAATAATTAGATACGCAATATAGGTAGTTATATTTTAAAAACATGGTACAAATTTAAGTATTTCTTTATTATTGTGATATAAGATTCAACAAAATAGGCGATTTTAATGTTTATGATATTCTACTTTGAAATCTTTATTGATTTTTATAACCTCGGGACTAGCGTGAAAGCTTAGCGAGATGCTTTTAGTCGAAGAGTAGAGGTAGAATATAATATTAATTATGAGATATATAGACGAAGAGAGAATATGATATAGATATAAATAGAGAGACCAACTTCAGTATATCCTCCTTCGGTAGTAGAAATAAGTAAATGCTATCGTCCTATACATTAAAAGAAAAGATAAATATTAGAATATAACACGTAGAATTAATAATTTCTGTTTTCACGTGAAATTGAGTCAAGAGACACTGTTATCTGAGGAAAAGGCGCCATGCGCAATTTTTTCCTGTGACTGTGTTAATAAAATTCTTGGTGGTTGCCAGAAGTTCTGCTTATTCTCATAAAAACTGGCTCGTGTAAATATTTTTATTTAAATTCTTATACCATTTTTTTTCCTTACACCATACCATATTCTTATAATAAAGGTTTTTCTTCTAATTTTATATATGCAAAATATTGCATGATCATTATTCTTTTACGGAAACACTTCTGCATGAATTGTTTATTATTATTATATGGAATAACACAAATTATAAATCACCAAAAAACAAAATTTGCTTAATTTAGATTTTATGCATATCAAACCGCTGGCTGGGCACAGAAAGCTTACGTTTAATGAATTAGCAAATAATATAATTAAGAGCAATAAATGATTAGAACATGGAAGAATTTATCAAGGGCCATGAGAGTGCTAAGCAGTTTATATTTAGTCGCCTTGGCATGTAATTAAAATTTTATGTTTGCTTAAATCAAAACTCATATAAAATATGACAGCTTTTCACGTGTTTAGAAAAAGCAATTAAATTTGCAACACCGTGGTGTAATACAGCGTGTAGCAAAAGAGGCCACTCTTAGATTCGCGTTCATTAGTCAGCGTTCATTTAGAGAACACCCTGTGACCTATTTAAAACGGAGCGTGGTACAATGTTACATTTTATGTAAGCGTCAAAATGTTTAAAGTATTTTCTGTTAATTTTGCTTGCAACTTAACAGCAACTATTAACAGGTCGTCCGTTTAAAAGTACCAACCAATATATGTTATGTTGACGGAAAGTTAAGAAGTAAGAGATTTTTCAAGATTGAGTGCATGTACTTATTGTGAATGTTGCTACGTCTTACTTATATTATAGTTAGGAAAGTTTGTATGTATATTTGTTATTCTTTAACTCAAAACCTACTGAACAGATTTGTTTGTTATTTGAAATTTGGCACAGATATAAAATACAAACTGAAATAGTATAAAAACAATTCTTAATCTGAATGTATAAAATATGTATTTGATATTTTAAGTGGATCACCCTCGTAAAATATCAAATACATCTTTTACCGCAGGCAGATAGTATTAAATACCCAAAGAAATAAACTTAAGGTAAATTGAAATCTCTCTAAATTGGAACAGAATATGTTTTTCTACAGGCAATTCTCAACACAATATGTTCTGGAGCCACCGCGTAGTTTGTAATACTGTTAGAACTTATTTTCATGGTGATAGACCTCTGCAGATTGCCACATATCTTGATAATTACATTCCTCGTTAGACTGTTCTAAACTTTATTAATACACATATCAACATGACACTATATAATGTTTAATATCCTTTTAGGAAAGTGAAGGTATACATTGATATAAGCTCCTGTAATATTAAGCCTATTTAGGTCGATTTGAGCTGTTGTGACAAGACTGCTATTATATTTAATATTGATTTAAATTAATTATAGTTACTAAATAATACCACAAAATTTACTTCATCATAAATAGAATCAATTATGTTATTTCAGGGTATAATAATCATTTTTTGCACACATTGTTACTTAAATAAATCCGGCATAGAATGATAACTATTTCACACATTCCTTATTTACTATTTAAATTTATAAAATTTTACTGTCTTACTTTAATGGGTTCCAAAATGGGACAAATAAAATACATAAATAAATAAGCTAGGAATTCATTTTAATGTCCAATTTCAGTGTGAACTTAAGAAATCAATAATATTATAATTCGTAGCTTACAGCTCGCAATCGCAATGCGAAGTAAGCAGATTGTATCTGCGGTTGAGTTCGATAGCTGAGCAATAATTTATGTTAAGATGTCTGAGTCTCGCAGTCTGGATGTATCTTCCTACAGTTTCAATATACCTTCAGCATGGCATGGCAATTGGATTAAGTAAGCTTGTTCCTGCACTCTGATTGACTTAGGGGTTAAGCTACACCAACATATTGATGTTTCAATGAACACACGTCGATAATGGGTCTCTGTGGAGACTACAAGCCCCGTATAGTGCAGGGAAACCTAATTTATATTCACAAATAGTCCTGCTCTGACAATTTTGTTAATAAACTATCTGAGAGTATACATTTTCGATATTCTTCTGGATTGTACATTAATTTACAAAACCTTGTTTCTTTTAGGGATAAATAATTTGATTATGTAGTTATGTGTATGATTGAAGCACTACCAGCGATTTCACTCATCTATAAATATGGATAAATATTTATAAACATGGCTACGAAGATCTTAACTAAATACATATTCATACCACGGCATTTACATATAAATTAATTATTTAAAATACTGTTGATCAACTAATTCATTCGTTGTCAACTGTCTGATAACTAAACATTTTTTGAACAGAGCATCTTTATTATGAAAAACTTAAAATACTATTTAGACCTTAGAAAAATTATATTACCTAATAATATTATGTTTATGAATTACTGCTAATTTCTCAAGTTCTTAGTTTTTAAAAGTAACTTGTTTTTAGAGGAGTCCTTTGACGTTGACCTCCCTTGACTATAAGAAATTATCAATAGCTAAGCGAAACTTGAAAAAGTAATAAGTTTAAAACATCTTAAGCCGGTAAAATCTAATTAAATGGTTTTATAGCTATTAAAAAACTGTTTAAATATAAGCTTTTAACTTGAAGTGAGCCTTGTGGTAGTACGTTGTGTCGGCTACGTGAAAGTTTTCTGTAGGCCTCTCCTGTGGTCGTTTTGCGGTCGGCGTAACTAGAGCTCATAATGTCCGCCTTTCATTACCATGCTAAAAGAAAGATTGACATGTTGGGTTCATATTATTCCATCCTTTTTATTATTTCACTAGCTAAACCTACGAGTTGTTATGGTGATTATAATAGTTTTTAATCTCAGTCGAAATAAAATAGAGCCCATATTAAGTTGGACAAAGCTATAGCTACAAAATTTAATTAAAATAGGTCTAGTAGTAACAAAGATTACCTTTTGTTATTACAATTTCAAAGCTTTTTAATATGAGTTTATAAAATTGTTGTGATATGTTTTTTTTTATAGGATAAGGGGCAAACGAGCAGTTGGTAGATGACTACCACCGCCCATAGACATCTGCAAAACCGACTGTTGCCGACCTTTTAAGTATAAGTAAGCTCTTTTCTTGAAGGACCCCAGGTCGTATAGGTTCGGAAATACCGACTGTGGCAGTTCGTTCCAAAGTGATGTTGTGCGTGGTAAGAAATTGCGCCTGAAACGCACAGTTGTATATTTTGGGACATCTAGGTGGTGGCGGTGGAACTTGGAGTTCTGCCGGGATGTCCTAAAGTGGAACTTCGCTGCGGGTATTAATCCGAACAACTCCTCGGAACACTCCCCGTTGTAAATACGGAAAAATATGTTCTAGAATAGTTGCTTGTAATTTAGTCTTAAGTGGCTTTTAACTACCAAGTTAGTTCCATCTTATTTAGATTAGTGTTTAAATGTTGTTTTTTTATGAAAACAACATTTTAATACCGCAACATTAATATTAACCTATGTAATTTCATTTTTATAATATAGTAGCTAATAAAGCTTTAATACAATTTTAGATGCACTTTTGAAAGAGAAATATAAGTTTTTTGGATTTACTGTGTTATACCAGAATCTCTATTCCCTGGATGAAGTGGCTGCTTCATTGGTTACGCGCACCAAAAGGGTAAAGGTTTATTTTATTTAATAATCAAATCTCGTCTATATTTATGTATATATGTATTATGTGTGTAATAGCTCCATAGTTTATTTTTACTAATCGATTAATACAATCGAAGAAACAATGTAATAAGAACTTATAAATGAAATAAAAGATTTGGAATTATTATAACAACCCTGTAAACAATTAACTTTACACTGGTGAACTAAAATCCAAGCGAGCAGTAAGCCATTAGCCTCCCCTGCACTTCTCTCACCGAGCGCCACGCCACAACACCCCGTTTTTTTTTGTCCGTGCTCCTAACTCCTGATGCGTACCTGCTCGTAACTCCCGACGCGGGTGTACATTATGGATTTTTCCGATTCAAAAAAATACCACACAACCACCTAACTGGTATAAACAGAAGATACTATTTTTTTATAGTAAACGAGGGCCAACGAGCAATCGGAGCCATTTTCATGACTACCAACGCCTTCCGCACGCAGGTACAGATGCGTTGCCCTCCTTTCTTCCCCGCCACCACAGGCCATGAGATATTTACACACCGCATGAAACGCGACAGCACAGCTGTCACTTTATGCTGGTTTCGTGTAAGGTACCACCCCGGTCTTCTCGGTCAAACTCTGCTACTTGCATGCATGCCGCGTGCCACTTCCTCTTCACAAATACATGCCAATCTGATCGAAGCGAGTTAAATAAGCATACCAAAGATATTATTATTTTCCGTGCATCATATTCTCCGTTGACTACAAAGGCAGAAACTTGTCAGCTTGAATATGCAATAATCTCCAAAAGATATTTATTTATGCATTCTCACAAAAGGCAGCTGTCACAATGTTTGTTGGAATCCAATCGGGTCTAGTCGGCTTTAGAACTTGTCTAAAACTTCTATTGCTGATATTTATATTAACGCGAATGCAAATAAAGTACATTATTCACAATAGTAATAAGACACGCGGATTCCACGTGCAGCATATACAGCAGTAGCAGATATATTATGTATATGCTATGCTGCACATAGAATCCAATCCAATATATATAATCTGCGTATATTTTAACGTTAGTGCAAGTAAAGTATTATTCACAGTAGCATTAAGACACGCAGATTCTATATGCAGCATATATGTTTAAAATAAAGAGCGTTATTCCAGCGGTTTCGTTTATGCATTGTTACTGCCAAGTCATTTCCGTTTCCCATACCAGTTCACTAACGCGAGAACAATGCCACTTTAAAAATTTACTCGAGTGCAAACCAATTTCAACTTATTCATGAGTCAGTGAGCGCCATAATCGCTTGCACGTGTTTTATTTACGGTGGAAAAACTTTCAAATTGTTAATTTTTCTGCTGAGGAACGATCTCAAGCTTTTATAAAGAACAAGTAAACAAAAGATTTCTTTATGAACTATAAACAGTTTATTTCACTTAAACTGATAAAAGTTCATATAATAAGTAGTTTAGTACCTTTACATTAATTATATTGTTGCAAAGAATTACCCGGTAATCATATAATGATGATGATAGTGATGAATGATAATGACTAAAGAATAACCTTAGTTTATTAGTACAGACATAATTATTACCTACTAAGCATAGCACCGATGTGGTTTTAGTTAGTAGGCTGATTAAATCAGACAAGTACTTTGACATCTGGTCTGTTGGAAATTCGTAAATGGTTCTCCACATTACCTAAAACAAATATATCTGGAATAAAATAGAAAGATCTGCCTACATCTAAAGTGCTTTTGATATATTTTCATCCACATCTGTGGGCGACGCCTTCTCTTTGTCTAATAGGACATATAAAGGACCAACGCTAAGCCGAAAGATGGCTGCCTCAGTTTATCTTTAGACAAGGCTTGTAATGTGAAAATATTTGTAATCGCCGATTTTGATAAAATAATAAAAGTAGAGGGAATAAAAATTCTTTAAGGCCGGCAACGCAACTATGAAACCCCTGGTGTTGCAAATATCTATGGGTGTCCGAAATCACATGCATTAAATCCTACTACTAATATTATAAATGTGAAAGTTTGTATGTTTGTTTGTTTGTTTGTTACTCCTTCACGCAAAAACTGCTGGATCGATTTTCATGAAATTTGGCACACATATAGAGGGTAACTTGGATTAACAGATAGCATAGTTTTTATCCCGAAAAAATGTTCCTTTGAATGATTTTCTATTTTTCATTTAATCGAAATTTACGCGGGTGAAACCGAGGCGCGCAGCAAGTATATAATAATAATGTATCACTCGCGTTATCAAGACGAATTGAACGACACCTCATACATTAAAATTCGTCAATCGTTCAGACAGTATCAGGGAACAGAGAAACATACATAAACATATAATTATACGTTAGAAAAACATTTCTCTGCACGCATCTGGGTGCAAAATAAATACAAATTGCAGATTTAGCACGATTTCGTCTTAAATATCAATAAACATTCATATAGTAAATTAACACATAAATCATTTTAATATGATTGCTTAATAAAATGCTATCCATTTCATTAAATACGTTTATATAAAAGCGTTGGATTAATATCTTAATTACTTAGTATTACAACAATCGAATTTATAGACGGTTTTGTAAACTTCGAACGAGTTAGCTCCAACAACATCCAATTTAATTAAATTTATATTTCTTCCCAATTTTAGCTTCAGCGCAAAGTTTTTATTAACATAATCGCTTTCCGAACAAAATAACAAAACTGTTTAATGTAATTTTATAAAATATGTTTTGTTATTGCTACTAATTTCATATTTCACAAAATTATTTCCTCGTTGTTCTACATAGCACAGCGATAAATTTATATGAAATAGCAGACCTTGATTTCGATACAGTATTGGTGTAAAATATATTATAGTTTGGAAAAGAAAATATCGAATAAAACTGTTGTTTGATCTCTGTCCGAGGTTAAAGTCATTGTCAAATATATCGTATCAATACATAATCTAAACACTATGCACAAAAATGTATCGAATAAGTATAAAAGTTCCTTTGTATAGATATAGAGATGAAAGCAGAGAATTACTATTTTAAAAAATCTACAGTTTTTAATAAATTACATATCACAAGTCATTTAACTGGTGTAATTTTTGCTTAGAAGGCAGACTATTAAGAGTACAATTATTTATTTATTTATTAAAGTATGCGTATATTCGTATTTTATAATCCCATATTATCTATGGCTTTAATACATGTTTGCCTCTCAAGCCACGAGAAGGTCTGCTAAGTTTTCTTTAAAGGTTGGCCCACATTAAATCCTCAAAAAACCGCACAAAGCCAGAAGGTCAAAATCAAACGAAAGGTTCGTTTATTTGACCAAAAATGTTTGTTTTTCGTCGATAACGTGACTTAGCTATAAAGCACTGATAACCTTTTAAAATAAATGACAAATTTTTATCAAAAATTGACAATGCTACTCAGATTAATCGGACGCTGGCCTAAGATGAGATGAGAGGTGTTAAGTCTTCACAAGCGATGTTTGTTTGATGAGAATAAGGAATATAGAGTAACCACTTCTATGTTTCATATACTTTAAAATAGCGATTGAGTGATCGGAGCTATGTGCCTACTTTTTGTATTTATTAGGTTTATTAACTATTAACCATTAAAATTCCATGCGATAGTTAGTCTTGCAGATGCGTTGGACTCCTTTACTCTATTCCTAAATGAGTGAGAGATAGAAAACTAATTGTGAGAGGTGCACCTGTAAAGATCGTGATGTTATTACGTCACACACACAGATTCCTTACGGGGAATAGAGACAACAGCAAGTACCATAATATTTATGGCACTTAGTGATATCGTCCTTCCCCATAAGGAATCTTTCATGATGGCATATTGTTGATATCTTTATAAATAGGTAGCAATTAAAACTAAAGAACAAAGGTATATAATATAAAAAGGAATGTGAAAATGTGTCGATGAAAGGTCGATGAATGAAAACACCTAGAACTATAATTTTGGCCGTATCTAGTTTTGAGGAGGACCATATCGATAATCGAATACGCTAAAGCATAAAAGCTTTAGTGTCTAGTGTCAAATGTCGTGTCAACTATCCCTGTCAGCAGTAAACTAGGAGCAATAACGTTTTACAACGTCATTTTAGAGAGCCAGCGTAACTCTTCCGTTTACGAGACGCGAGACATTGATAGACACACATCAAAACGAAATAGTGGTCCGGTAATAAATTCACTCTCTTGAATTTCAATTAAAATTCCCTACAGCCTTCAAAACGGATGAGCTATGCTGATGAACTTTCAGGCGTCATTCAGATTGTCAAAGTTGGTGATCGTGCGAAGATTGGTGGCAATCGAATCACTGGTTCGTGACGATCGAACGACTGGAAGGTACTTTTTATAACACTACTGCATTTGTTTGCCCGAGCTGTTTATTATTAAACGTGTATAATGTGTTAGTTTTAAATTTTGGAAAATAATGTAGAAAAATTAATAACTTACAAAATATAATGTACGTATTTCTGACGCTTTTAGGGCTAAATAGAGTCAACATTTGGATTAAATTAAATTTAGTTGTATGCTAAGCATGAGCCCTTGCATACAACTAAATTAAATATAATCCAAATGTTAAATTTGAACATGTAATGTAAGCCTCTATCTATGACAAAATATCGTAAGATTCTAAGCTTTGTAATGCCACAGAGACATATATTTAATATAAAATTAAATGAAAGGATTTGATTTTCTAATGCTGGAGGAGAATGATTAGTGACACAATTATGTAGCAATACATGTAGCCATGACATACTCTTACAACTATTTTTATTGAATTAATGCTCTATAGAAACATAGGGCAATTATATCCATCTGCATTGCTACAGCATGTAAGTTTTGTTGTGAAGGTTTGTTGGTTTTATTTGTTCTTAGTCCTATATTTTTTTCTTTTAATTTTATTGTTTATGCAAATATTGCTCCACAATAACAAAATATCTATCTATCTATCTCCTCTAATAAATAGGCGTGACACAATATCTTTTACGAGTGGTTCCAGATCGTATATTAAATTCATACTTGCCTGCGTGGAATTTATAGTGAAGGAAAAATGAAGGACACCAGATGTCGTGAAAGGTCATGCAAACGAAATATTGAACTAAATATTGTGTGGGCTGTCCACAGTGGCTACTGGCTGGTAATCACTTGAAATAAAACAATATTTACATCTGCAAAACATTATTCTAATGGCCAATAATAGGTTATTAGGGTATTTTATTTTATTAATTAAATAAACAATTATAACTAATAGGTATTTTTTTATCAGCCACAAGTGGACGCACTGG
This sequence comes from Calycopis cecrops, assembly GCA_001625245.1. Taxonomy (NCBI): domain Eukaryota; kingdom Metazoa; phylum Arthropoda; class Insecta; order Lepidoptera; family Lycaenidae; genus Calycopis; species Calycopis cecrops. The sequence goes on along the minus strand of LUGF01046147.1, from coordinate 249,866 downwards.
TTGACATGCGAAATATAACTTAAGTAGCTTGATATATTCATCAAACAAAAGTTTACAGGTTACATAAAAATGCAACATCCTTGTATTCCTTTAAGTAACTATTATAGTATCGTTTTAATACAGGTCTATTCATATGATAGATGCAAGGGCTGATAAACTAAACATTGGGGTTCCTAACAAAGGTGAGAAAAACGAACAACGAAGGCTATCAAATTCTATTACCTCGTGCTCCCATGAGGGAATATTCCAAGAATTGTCAGCCCATATCATAAGATACGTTCACTTCACTAAATATTTTTATATTAAAAGCTTCGAGATGAGAAGCTTTTTCTCACGTTAAACGGAGGGTCGAAATGTGTCCACGAGTTTTTTATTGAGGACGTGGGACGCATAAATTGTGAAAGGGAAATAAAATCGGCCCACTGATGTTAATTTGTCATGTTTTTTTTATTATAATTTAGAATTATCCTTGTTGTTATTGCTCAGTTTTGTTTGTTTTACAAACACATGTATTAAAATTATCTAAATATATTTTTGTAAATATGAATCCTAATCGTGGACTTATTGTTGATTTAAACAATGTTAGGTATAATTGAAATAATTTAATATTTTGTATCCTTAACAAGTATTGAAAATATTCAAAATTTAAAATAAAAAACAAACGACAAGAGATATTTATTTACCTCTTAATTTTGATTTTTCATCCTTCCCAATACCAACCGTAAACCGGAAGTTCCCAACCTTATTGGCCCTAAATATTAACGCTTAAATTACTTACCCTTACTAATTCTTAAATTTAGGTATGCATTTGTGATTTGTTTGGTTTTTAGGACTAAAAATAATCATGTTTCTACGCCTTGCAATTTAGCTACGAAGTGTGATATCAGTTGTGTTGTTACAGTGACGAAAGAGGAATTGAGGACAACCTGACGTCCGAAGTCTGCTCACAATTTCGCTATTTTTCTACCTAAGAAGTGGTGCATTGAAATTTCCGTTGACTAAAATTTATTAATCGGTATTAAATGTGAACTTGATGATGTGATCCAAGTGGGCTTCCCCACGGGCCCGCTCTGGATGCGTCCATGCAGAAGGGGTCGCGGGAGGAGAGGTTTCTCGGTGTGTCGTTGCCATGCACCCTATCTTCGGCGACCGAACGGGGACGCACCGTCAGATGCTTTGGCGGTGGGGCCGCAGAGGACTATGAGATGCGGCGTGTCGTTGCCATCCTCCATGTCCTTTGCGGCCGTTTGATGGTTAGCCCCTGGGTGGCGGTCTCGTCGGTCCGTAGTCCTATGAATAGGACCAGCTAATCTCTGAGGTCCTCCACTCGTCCGTCTAAATTAGCATTCGGCAAAGTGGATTGGGACTGCCGGCGTGGCGTGCTCCGTTGGAGTACTGAGACCAGGGGTCAGAATGGGAAACTGACCCAATTGCATGGTTCCAACTTTGGAGTAGCGACTGTTCAGGGGCAGCCCCAGTCCTAGACAGTTTCCAAGTCTGGCCTTTTTACCGAGGCCAGCCTATCGCTGGAGGGACCCTGTTGCTTGTAGATTCGGGGTCCTCCAATTATAGCAGCTGAAGACACACGCAGTGGTTTATTCGGTAGGGGCAACCCAATTGCCGAGCCCGACACTGTACCCAATTAAGCTACCTAGCTCCTGGGTAGCGTACGTAAAGGTATTCCCTTGCGTTACCAAAAAAACCCGTGACTTGATTATTATAATCACAACTCTACAAAAATCAACGACTCATGTACATTTCGTGAAATGGGTGGACACTGTCAAGATTCGTGCATCTTTGGACTGTCCAGTGGTTGATCATGGTTACTAGTGTTAATCTACATTTGTAATAATTCATCCCTTTTAATTCGGAATTAATTGTAGAAAAGAAGCACAAAACTAATGGTTTCTATTATCAGTATAATCTGTCTACTAAAGCATATGTATCGTGATTGATATATTTGAGAAAATATGTCGGAAAAAAGTAATCTTTGTCCTTCTAAGGTCGTGTTTATCTTTGTGCCTTTTTATTTCCAGCCAAATCCGTATAGTCATTTACGCGTGAACGAATCTTACACAAAGAAAGAAAACATCCTTCTGTTACGTTTATAATATTAGGTGTGATTTGAACATTTACTCTTTACGGAATGTTATGTAACAAAAATATTTTCTTATATTAATTTTCACATGTATAATTAGATACAGAAAGACATGGATTTCTTAGATCTGGTCTAGATAGCTTTATATCATCTCATTATTATTTTAGCCCATAAAATATAAGCTTGAATAGATCATCTAGAGACAAATGGCAATTGAAATATCTAATATGTAAATAGCATCAATATCATTGTAGTTACTCAATACACATGATATCCGAAAAAGTACTATACCTGTGATGATAAGGGTTTCCAGGATCGATGAAATTCTCTAAAGTACCTCAATTTATGAGAGGGAAGGTCCGCTAAGAACGGGTTTTGTGACAGGGTCAGATTTATATCAAACTCTTTTTTATATGAGTATCTTACAAATAAATAATTTTTACGTTCCAGAATTTTTAGAATATTCCTAGGTAGGGATAAATTAATTTATTGATATCTATATATTATTTTGTGAAAGGAGCAAATTTGAAAATCTTTTTTTTACGCTTTTATATTTTATTTTTTGATATTTTTGTGATATAAAAATTTGCAATTGGATATTTTTCATCATCATTAAAGCCTGTGAAGTAATTTCCACGTGGAAGAAATAAAGAGAAGATATTTTTATGTGTGTATGTGTATCGAATAGGCTTTAGCACTACTAGACAAATTTTAATCATTATTTTACTATTAAAAAGTTACATCAAGTGGAAGTAACATAAGTTATATTTTATTACGATTGCACAACACAATTTTTTATTTTTGACTCCCAATAAACGGGTCGGTCATATTATATTAATGCAAATCCGTATTTTATTACAACATATATAAATATAATAATTAAATGACGAAAAAATATATACGAAAGTATTCTCCACTTAATGGCGAATATCAATAATATTACTATATCAGTGCATCATACTAATCTGGAGTTATGGATCCCGTGCAGATTCCAGCCAAGTCACGTACCGCTGTGGATGGAGCCCGAACACTAATGAGTCAGCTCACGGACATTGAACAAGCATAATGCTGTTGATTGTCTCTGATTGGCTTCTCATTGTGATATGAATGCATGAAATCGTTAATTTCACTTATAATTTTGACCGTTTCCGACTTTATATTCATCAGCGCATTGGTGATTCATTTCGTCATTGGCGCCTCTTTGTTGTAGGGACTTGTGGGTAATTGCTTTTTTGTTGAGGAGGCAAGCAATTCATGTGATACTAAGAGACGATCGACGTACATAATTAATAATGGTTGCTGTCAGGACATACGCATTATTCATTATACGGCAGACCGTTTACACAACTTTTTAATGTAGTTTACATAATATATACTGACATGAAATGGTTCCTATGCTATCGCATTTCGTGCAGTTGTCTAATGATCAGTTGGGGCACTTGGAGAATATAAGGTGAAGAAGGTAACGTATATTTACTAATTACACAGATTGTCGCTAAATACTGACATCTATTTTGCCTCTCTTATGCAGTTAAAGAGTATGAATACGTGAAGCGGAGTCGCGCTTAACAGCTAGTATAATATAAAACAAATCACGTACAACAACAGTATGGAGGTACTAGGATACCATAGCATCACAAAACAGCGATGTAAGATTACAGAAACCGGTATACACGGCCAAGTCACGTTCCGATGCTCAACGTTAATAAGAATCGAATATTTTCATAATTTCATATATTGCATTCTGGAAACCTTTTTAAGGTGCCCTAAAACTTTTTACTTTCGAACTTTTTGGGAATATCTGTCCCAATATCACGTCAGTGTTCCTTTTAGGTTGGTGCCCATTTCTTTGTCCTCTCACTGGAGCAATAAAATTTATAGCTTTAGTGCCAAATTCTAGGAATAGTCTTTACGTTTGTAGATTTTATCTTCTTGGGATCTTTTCCAATCTATTTTCTAATGGAAAAAAAATACGAAGGTTTATATATTGTATAGGGCAAACCTGACTGACTTATATATCAATGCGTAGCAGAAACTAACTGTACCTAGTAACTTGAAATTTGGTACAAGGGTCCTTGCATAATATTAATGACCAATGAGAGCTGATTTTTAGAAAAAAAAACCATTAAGGGGGTGAGATATGCGGTGACATTTATTTTTAATTTTCTCATATCTGCAGTTAGAAGTTTTAAAATAGGTATTTTGCAAAGAAAAAGATGTGTTTAGGTGAAATATATACAATTTTCGCCTTAAGGGGTAAAACAGAGGGGTAAAGTTTGTATAGAATTCTCATTTCTGGACTTAGCAGTTTAAAATTGGTATACAGCCTGTTTATCTGTATACCTGTATATCCTGTATATTACAAAGAGACAGGAAATATTTGTTGTTACATGGAATCGATTAGGCTCCAAAAAATACCGAGGCGATTTTCTCCATTCTTTCACTAATAAAAAACATTATCAGAAGAAAACATAAGCTATAGCTAATTGTGATTAATAAAAATAAAATAGCCTTTATTTAAGAACAGCTTACAAATATTAGTTACAGTCTATTCTAGAAATTATTTTATTGCTTACAGGTCTGTTTGCCAGTCGGCATAGGCCTTCTCCAACCTTTTCCATTCGCATCTCTCTTGGGCGACTCTGTTCCACATCACACCTGCCACTTGTTTTATATCGTCGTTCCATCGTTTTTGCTGTCTACCTCTTTTCGTTTTGCTTTCTCTAGGATACCATTGTGTCACTATTTTGGTCAATTTATCCTTACCTCTTATCAAGTATCAATTATGATTAACTATACCTAATTTTAACGCCCAAGGAAGTGAACAAGGGTACAACATCTAGTGTAACATAGTGGATGGAACAGTGAACTTACAACAAAAATTCTTGTGGGAATTTTCCAACTAAGTTCCGGATTCAGGTCACAGTAACGGAATTGAATATTAGTTCAGATTTATGTTAACGTTGAATCACGAAGTTCAATGATTATGAATACATAATCGATACGCCGGCAAATCTCTGAGGTTGCCTCAGTATATTTGCTTAAATATAGCCAGTGACCCGTTCAGTCTGTTATATTGATACTCCCCTTTAAACGTATACCTTGAATTTTAGATTATAAAATAAGTCTGGAATCTTGTTTCTGTATTGATAAAAATAAAGTTCAGCTGTAGACATATTATTTGTGCTAGTAATGAAAGTCTTGCATGTTTTAGAGGTGGACTTGAACGTGAGGACGCGTACTTGAATCCAGCCTAGGTCATGGATCTCTATCTTTGTACATCTGTGAAAGAAATCTTTAATATTTTAATTTCACTAAATATATAAAAAATATGGAATACTCCGACCACTCTACTTTGGGTAGGCCGGGAGGGTGTGTCGGGTAATGTAGTGTTATGTAATTGTGATTTAAACAACTTTCGTGTAAACCGTTGTTTCGTTATTGCTCTCGGTAAATTAGTAGAGCTTATAAGAGAAAATTAAAAATAAATTAGTTCTATTGTAAATATACTTGTTGCTTATAGTGGTACTTAACAAAGAATTTTCTTCGTAGCAAATTTATTCGACATTCAAATATTGGAAAATTTACCTAAGTGATATTTGAAATCGATATATAAGTTACCAAAAATATTATGTTTTTTTATGAAAAAATATTTAGACAAGTGATATGTACGAGTTATCTACAGGTAGATATAATTGTGCTGCATTATAGTGTTTAGAAGCTTTGTAACATAAATTGTACATTAATCTTTGCATTAACCTGAGGATTTTTGACGTTGTAAAACTATATTTAGTTGTGAAATCAAGAAGAATATCTATTAGAACAAGTAAATTGTAGCTGAAACAGGAAAAAAGTATTCTGAAACTCCGCATATACGATTCCCGGACTTAAAGCTTTACCAAATCCGAAACAAAACACGATCGGGTCTCTTTGATATAGAACCGTTTGAAAAAATTAAGGCATCGAAAATCAATCGAAACAATCGTAGTTGGAAATCCTCGTGACGTACAAACATCCCGTAAAAAAAATTGAAAAACTTTTTCGCATCCATCACGGATTCAAAGAGATTTTTTTAGGACGAGTGATTTTAATAGGACCGACCGACCAATTCATCACGCTTCTGACGATTTATTTAAGATTTATGAATGTCAATCAACCGATTGATGGAGCTATGGGAATATGGCTTTTTGTGGATCCAAATGCTACTTTAACTGTTTAATTGATAAAATTATTATTGTTCGAAACGAAATTAATTGCGTTTTATTTAAAACAGGCATGGTTTGATTGATCTGGTTAATAAATCAATTAAAAAGAAAAAAATATAATAATGTCTCTAACACCGAGGGTTCCGTATTTCACTCAAGGTAGGTCAATAGGTATCTCTGAGATACATTATTTTATTATAAAACACGTTGTGTGCAAATTTACATCTGTGTGAGTAGTTATGATATAATGGTCATCGTCATCTTATCTTATGCTTCGTATTTTATAGGAGCAAATCAACTTATATTATTTGATAAACTTATATTTGCGGGTGCGGGTACACATTTTTTTTGAAACAAAGTACGCATATAAGCTTGACTTGTCTTTTGCAGTGATATAGTTATAATTTAGTCGTTTTCGGATTTATTTCAATATGTGCTTACTTTTGAACTAGGTCAACGGTACCCTACAGGTTTTTATCAACAGTTACTCACAGATGCTGTCTGTTTATGGTATTATGAGAGCGAGAGGTATCCTACAGGTTCAACTCCGCTGTATTGAAGCATGGCATTATCTCTTACATAATCACATGCATTCTATAACCACTTATACAATAATGAAAATCTTATCAGTGTACTACTGATAAATCACACTCAAATCCTAATCGCTGCGCCACGTTGTTCGTTCTCTCTCCCTAACTACTGCTGCCATCTTTTCAACCCAATTTACATATCTGAGTTGACTTTGGAACTCTGGGACAACTTTGAAGAGTAGAACGCATAATTATCGTTGTTAGTAACGTATTCAAACGTTATTTAATATTCAACAAATCCATTATATTCAAATTATCCATCCAACTCTTGTGTATCCATGCTAAGTCTGAGGTTTTGTAAAATATTCAATTACGTACGCATCTGACCGCAAAACTTACTGATTAACCGACGGATGGTGGAAATTTCCGTACTCACTTCAATCGAATTTTCTAGCGGCAATTCAATTTGAAGGTACAAGTATATTAAAATTTTAAATACGCTCATCGAAGCGGTTACTTTTTAATTTGCTTTTGATCTGCCAACCGTCCTATGGCACGCCTCTGTCACTTGATGGTCGCCGCACACTTAGCTACTTGGAAAGGCATCGTAAACGCCTCGCCTAGAAAATCGAAGATGATACGATTACGTTACGTTTTCTATTAGTGTGCGTTGCAGTATGAAGTTTCATACAAAGAATACTGACCGGCTCGAGGTGATACGGTTACGATCCCTTTCCGAGTTGATAATTGTGCTGCGACCATAATTTGTCTTTTATTGTATCCATGAAGGCTGTTAAGTTACAGATTAAGGGTTGTTTTATAAAGCCGACAATACAATCAGTAAATGGTAGGTCATACATCAAAAGCTCATACATCAAAACGATATTATTGGTAAACGTTTTCACCCTTTCAAAGTATGAATTTAGTTGAAAATTTTCAGATCGTTATGTTCTGAAGTTTAGCTTGTGTTGTCTGTTAGTCGAGATCTAAGTATTTTAGAAAGTGCTGTGTTGTTGTGCTGGAACAATTCGACTGCATGCATGCATGCAGCGTGCCTCCTCTTGCTGAATCTGTTTATAGTCCATATGACCTATGGGATTAAGTGTAGCTTATTTTCCATTGTTGTTTTTTTTTATATAAATGTAGAAACTCAAACTTTCTGCATCCTATACCATTTGCTTAGCAGTAAGTATATATTATTATGTATCATCATCAGCAATCGTAACCTAATTACTATCAAGTATAGTTGTTTTAGCATCCATTCAGGATACCTATATCATTAAATACTGAGTATGACTTTAGAAGCAATTCCATTTTTTTTACAATATTTTATTCAATTTGTTCTATTCGTGTAGACGTCACAGTGTGATTGCCACATATAGGCAAGTGGGACATGATACTTCATGCTTACGAAATTCAGCAGCTGATTCAAATATTATGAAGTTGTCAGGTTTGATTATTATTTTTAATAATTTTTCAACATATACTATAATGTGCCAATTTCACAATTCCACATAATATGCCGCAAAATAAAGGCCAAGACTGTAAATTGTATGCTATTATAAACATAATCTGATTCGGTATCGGCTTCAGATTGGTTATATGCATTTTGTCTTACACGAAATGGCTTTCTTCCGTCCGCGTCGCAGGGAAATACATTAACGTTATTGCGTCTCGTACTCGCAGCTTGAGAACCAAATGCACACTTAAGTCACCGCGGGTGTCATTGGTTTCCTATGGTGAGATACCCTGAACCAGTCAGCAATAGATCTCTGCTTACCAGAGCGGTCTAGCACTTACTACTTATTCACTGAAAGATACACGACGAAAAAGTATTTCTAAAAGAATTTTCTTCTGTTTAATTATGAAAGTAAAGCAGTCCAGCTTTTCTTGATTCTTTACATTCTAGGAATGATTTAATAAAGATTTTTAATTTGCAAATAATTTGCACAGCGCAAAAGGTACTCCGTTCTGTCTATAAAGCACTCGTTGATTTGTTACGACGTTGCCTCAGAATTGATTGAAAACCGACTCGGCACTTCACTCGGGCGTATCTCCAGCGTTTCGCGGCAAAAGCAATTCGAAACTCGGATTCGCGATGGACTATGGAATTGACGGATTGTGTGAAGATGGCGCGAGTTTGTTTAAGACTTGAATGCATAGTCATTATTTATTTTATTGTGAAAGTTTTAACATCAGCTATTACTAAAGTTCCAAGTACCGAGCAACATTGTGTACAAACAGAATTACTGAGTATTATCATTATGTATTGGGGGATCGTGGACCATAGAAGCAATAAGGTATTTACTTTGTGTGTAAGTTTTCTTGGGAAATGTATTATGGCTGTAAGTATTGATAGCAATGTTCCAGTAAAATATTTAGAAAGTTTTCTAAAAAAAATGGCTATTATTCATTTAAATTATCTGTTGAACTTCATCTTCATCAAAATCAAAATCAAAATCAAAATATTTTTATTCAAAATAGAATTTAAAAAATTGCTTTTTGAACGTCAAAAAATTTCATCTACCACCGGTTCAACCCTAGCCCTGTCCTGAGAAGAACCGGCTATCATCTACCTGTCACCGGGTATTATGATGACTAGACAACATAAAAGGTGGTATTACAAAATAGTTTCCAAGCTATTTTCATGAAGTCAGTTTATTATTGGTTGTTATAAAGGGGGCTTGGAGGGGGACATGTGACATATTATCTTTAGTGAAAAAATTTCTTAATAGAATAGAAGTTAGGTTAGCTGTGTGTGTAACTGTGTTGAGGCATGTGATAAAGCATAAGCATTAGACTTGAAAATGGAAATTATGAATGGAATGGTCCTTTTTTTTTAATTAAAGCTATTACAAATTTATTAGTATTTACTCCGTCTGTCTGCGAGTAAACTGTTTGGCGTCCATTCAATCGAGTTCCCGAATTTCATCTGGTAAAATGTCGTGTTATATCGAAATCCAGCATTCAATTTATATCTGAAAGACATTCAACCCTATAATTAGAAAAGTTTATTGAATTTGGCATTCCAGACAACCCTGATTTTAAACATTAAATTAGCCACTTTTGATTTTAAATTCAACGTTAAAGTTAAGTTGATTTTTGAAATTTGCAAGTTACACATTTAAACTGTAATGTATGTTGTGTTACGGGACAACTCGATTTCAGGACAATATTGTTTTGCCCTAAGCAAGCATTTATGCTCGGTCTTCACGTATGTGCGAAAAACGAAGACATTCTTAATTGAGTAGGTGACACGCTCTCCTGTTTAATAAAGAAAAACACTTGGGCAAGCCTCAACAATACCGGACACGTATTCTGTCCCTCTGGATCAGCAGATGGCGTGGATTGAGACAACTGGTGGATCCGATTTCAGGCGCATTGGTGGCATGCTCCTTTAAAGTACTGGGTCTAGAGGTCAGGATGGAATCATAACCAAATTACATGTTTCCGACGATGTCGTAGGAACTCTACAGAGGCAGCCGGATAGTCCCCGAAGAGAAGTCTGGCCTTTTCATCGAGTTCAGTCTGTCGCTGGTGGGATCATGTTGCCTGCAGATCCGATACTCTCCAATTAGCGGTTGAAGGCTCCCGCAGATTCACTCGGTATTCCACTAACGCTCAATTCACACCAAAAGCGCGGCGAAGGGCAGCGAAGCGGAGCGCACTTTCAGTGCCATATAAATTTAAACTTTATTTTCATTAATATAGTACTTATTATTGAATTCTCGCGACTTCCGCGCGGATTCCAGCGAATGCTCGAGCAGTCGCGGGAATCCGCGCGTCTCGCTTGAGTTTGTCATGCGATAATAAGTATTATAGTAATTATTATAAAGTTGAAATTCATATGACACATAAATTGCGCTTCGATTCGCTGCCCTTCGCCGCGCTTTTGGTGTGAATTGACCCTTAGTAATCAGTCCGACATAGGCCTAGGGGCCACCCGGGTATTATATTAGGACTAGCTAGTTTGACCGAGCCTATACTAGTTTACACCATCGGGCATAAGACGTACTAGTTTAGCCTAGATAAAACTAGATTAACCTGAAATCCGGTTTGGCCAGTAAAATTCATTTATAGAAGGGAACATTTTATAGCTTATTTTTAAGAAAAACATGTACATGACAATCTTGTCGTTATATTTCCCTTAACTTAAGCTCATAGAAAACATCCGACTAGATTTTATTGTCTATAACAAATAAGTATGTAGGTATTTTTCAAAAAGTAATAAGCAATACGGCATGGAACAATAAGTTCAAGTCAGGATCCAACAAATTGAACAAATTGTTCGATTGTATGATTCACAAAGCGAACTCCGACTATAATTCATGTGTCGGCTGTATCGGGTATATACTCCACATTTTCTTTGTAATCTTTATATATTGTTACTGAAAGCAACGATGTTAAAGTAATTGAAGATCACTTTGTAGAATACTAGCTGCACACTATGGCTTTGTCCTTCTTTATAGGGAAGATTTCTCAATAGACGACGAGAGAGTTGTATGATTTTGTTCCACTTGAAATATTTCATAAGTTGTACATAATAATATATATTAGAATAGAATATAGTTTTGTTAAATAAAATATAATTAACATAATATACTCTGCTGATTTCGGTAGCAATATATTATGTATTATTTAACTATGTTTACAAAAAAATATACAGTAAGCTTACGACTGTTAGTTACTTATTGTTAATAAAAGAATAACGAATAAAGAAATTAAAAATAATAATGAAGCTTTTTTTTCAAAACTCTGTACAAAAGCTTATTAAAAACAGTTGATATTCGAGCAACTGCATTGGTTGCTGTTTATTAGTGTAAACTTTAATTAATCATTTATATTATTATCATATTTATTATATTTACATGTTAATATTTATCAAACAAATAAATTAACGTAAAGAGAGATAAAAATTCATAAATTTGTAAGTAATAAAAATTTCCGGACCGATACGACCTAGGGATCATCAAGAAAAGTTCTGTGCATTGTTTTATTAACTGAAATATTGTTTTTTTTTAGCACAAGGGGGCAAGTGAGCATTAGGAGTAATTTCTGTGACTACCGTCGCCGATAGATGTGATGGCCGTTCCTTCCTCTTACTTGTTGTTGGTACTAACCTCTTACTTAAAATATAGGCTACATTTCATTTGAATTAGCAGTCATAAATTACATGACTCAGCTAGTAATTATTTTTAACATTTTACTCGGGTACAATTCAAATACATTTATTTTACACACGACATTCGCGTCTGCGTCAAATATCGAAATATTTCACCGTTTCCGTATTGTAAAGAACTCTTCTATACAAAAGTCTGTTTTAATAACATCACATGCAGAATGCGAGCTCCTATTGACACAGACGTTGAATAAAGAACTCTGGTAGTGACAATGTACTCCAGCTTCGCGTTCCGATTCCAAATGTAATTAGTAACATTAAAAATAATTGCGGACGTTTTGCATCAGGATATTTTGTAGAAATGTGGAGGTAGTTCCATGCTATATTATCACAGCAGGATTTGCTTCACGTCATTAAGCAGCAAAGTGAGAGCTTTGATATCGAGTTTTGTGGGGTTCGAAATTGAGGTAATAGGGTGAAGAAGAAAAACGCATCTACATAACCTATAAACGCGTGGATAATACTGGGCGAGTGTTGGGTGGGCGTTTAGACTCTAAATAGGTTATTTGACAATTTTTTGATTTTTTTTATTTCATACTTTATGGCTTGCTAAACACCTTACATAAAGATTTCCAGAAAATAAGCAGTATTAACAAAAAAAAATAACGTTCAAGTTTGAGTTATTACACTCGCGCCTAAAACAGTGCAAACTGTCATGGCGGCGCAATATGATTAGATTGACGTGAAACGCAAGTAAATAAAGTGTCAAACACCAGGCAATTCGGCTAGAGTTTACTTGCCGGTGACGTCATCTGAGTTTCAACCGATCACAAAACGTCTTCGACGTTCACAAATAATTGCTTCTTTATTTCGCAAATTTTTACAATAAATATGCATTTTTTTATATAAAATAGACTTGTATACGGTTTATTATTATCTAATTTAATATGATGGCTATAATTCGTAGTATATTTTTGATAGTGTCAAATAGCCTATTGCTGTAATTGCTTGTTTGCCCCCTATGCTATCAATAAAATTGAGGTAATGAAAGAAAGAGAAAAAAGACCTGGCAGCAAACGTGATTGTCGCCATCATCAGTCTTTATCGGTTCACTGCTGAACATACGCCTCTTTCAATTAACGCCAAGACGACCGATCTCTTGCTCCTCGCATAAATTACTTACAATAACAAATTCCCACAAAAAGTGAACGTGATACTAGAAACGTTTTTGGACGTCCAGAATTGTGCGATGTCTTCCCGTGACTGTAGTACATATTGCTGTAAACTTTCCGAATTGTCAGAGTTGCTAAATAATTAAATAAACTGGGATAAAACCCGTTAAATATAAAATAGTTACATTGTATTAAGTAATATTCGCGTAAAGTCAAGACATCGTAGTGTTAAGATTTTTCAAATGATTTAGCTTTACATAGTAGTACCCCGTCAACGGTAGCATTTTGTGTATAAGAAGTACACTCATGTTCAGCTTTGGAAATCAGATATACCAGGAGAACGCTAAATAACGAGCAATAAAATACACAATAGATACGTGAACTGCGAGCTGAATAACCACCAGCGGCTAACCGTAGCGTTCCAGAAACTTCCACAAACCGATCGAAATGCCTCAATTCCCCCTAAATTTTCCCGGGCTGCCACGACGATTTCGGGTAGATTTTACTTAGGCACTTTGCGTATGAAGACGAATAGAAAAAGATATTTTTAGTATCACATTTACGCCAGTTTGTTTTAGTATCATATTTATGCCAGTTGTAGGTAACTGCTTATCATCGGGTAACTCTTGTGTTTATAGTATAAGGGGATAAATGAGCTGTCAGAGCGATTTGATGACCGTAGTTCATACACATCCGCATATTTGTGATGTCCTCTTCTCCCAATGGAATAGGCTACCGGAACCTTACAAACCGTACTCATCGAGTTACTCCCTCAGTCGTGCTGACCCAATTAAGCGGCAAAGCTGTATAGTACTCCACTCACGTAATAATAATAATGTCGTCCTAGCAGATGTCGGCTACGGAGGCCGTCTATATAGACGAACCATCTGCGCAGGACACATTATAGTGCACAAGTGTGCGCGCAGACACAAGTGCACTCTCTATTCCGTCATTCACATATTCTGATGGGACGGCAGTCCGACACGATTGGAGAGAAATCAGGTGCAGGACCGATGGCTTAACATGCTCCCCGCCAACTTCCCGACTCCAGACTGTTATTAGAAATTAAAAAATCCCAATAATAATTTTTGGTCCGGCAGGGAACTCACGTCTGTGGTTGAACACGCTTACCACTAGAGCAGGAGGCAGTCCATTCACACAACATGTAATACGTCTTACATAATGTACTCGGGTACCTTTTACAGGATAAAACAAGGAAACTCGCGTGATAATACAATAAATTTTTAAACATGACAGTCAGAGCTATAGTCATAAATTTTAAAGAGGAATTCCAACGTCACATGATTTTTTTATGATCCAGGGAATGTTGCTTCAGAATTTCAAATGCGGCGTGCTGTTTCACAGAAACATCTTGAGATAATATCAATTACGTTAAGGTATTTTATAAGGTACCTCATAAGGAAAAGCGGAATTAATGTTACTGTCAGTCTGTCAGTAGGTACGTCTGTCAAGACTTTTTTCTCTTAGTAGGTACATCTGTCAAGACTTTTTTCAGGAACGCCAGTTTGTAAACTTTTAAAACTTATGTTCTCGTTAGCACAGAACGATCGGACTGCGAGTCTGCCTCGCACTTGACCGGTTTTTCATCCCACAAAAGGCAATTGGATCACACGATGCCAAGTGAATATCTTTGCTCAAGTATATTAACATCTTTTATCGAATGAGCCCTTATTTTTAGGCGATTCCATAGTGCTCATAAGGTACTTTTTCGCTACGTCAGCCTGAATCTGTAACTACTATATCAACTACTTTATAATATATAAAATAAAATTGTTTCTTACTGATATATTTCTATTAATTTCTCTTATATTCTTAATCTAGGGGTCTTCAAGAAAAGAGTTTATTCTTTCTCAAAGGTCGGCAACGCATCTGTTAGACCTCAGGTGTTACTTTTCCTCTTATGCTATAAAAGTCAGAATAACTAACTATCCAAATTGGTATCTAGCCGCTTATATTGTTAATAATAAAAGCCAGTCTAGAAGAAGTTACATATTTTGTACCTACAAATAAAATTTGAATTTAACTTTATTGTCATTAAGATACAGTAGAAAAATATAACATTTTATTTTAATAATACATCTAAATACAAATATTTCTTTTC
The DNA here is from genome assembly GCA_001625245.1 of Calycopis cecrops. Classification (NCBI taxonomy): domain Eukaryota; kingdom Metazoa; phylum Arthropoda; class Insecta; order Lepidoptera; family Lycaenidae; genus Calycopis; species Calycopis cecrops. Next base: position 234,620 of record LUGF01046147.1, on the reverse strand, counting down.
AAAGTATGTTCGTTATAATTATATTTTTAACGTCACAATATTAACTTAGTCGTTAACTTACTGCTAAGTTTTTAAAATTTATTAACATTTCTTACAGCAAAGCACTTTGCCGTCTTAGTTTCTTTTTTTAATAGTTCACATAATATTACAAACCTACATTATGCAATACACTATACCTAATAATCTATTTTATTGCTGATTTTGTTCCTCAATTAGTACTTATCTGTAATAACTATACTACACACGAACCTCTGTGGTTAAAGTAGTATCAATAGGGTTAGGTTGCACCGATGCACGATGGCATAACCTGACCTTAAAATGGCTGAGTGTGTATTTTCTTTATAAATCTAAATAAATTTTATTAAAGTAGATACGATATAATATTATAAGAAAAACATTCACATTTGAACATTTCATCATATAAAATTCAGCTCAGTTTGAAACGTATCTAAAATTTACGCTCCAATAAAAATCAATGGGCGGAATGGCTTCACGTTTCTTATGTACATATATTTTTATTAAACACAGACCGTTTATCAGGGCGAACACATGTCGCTTGGCTCTCATCCGACCTTCTTAATTAATTACTTTTGGGATTCCGTGTTCATGTCAAAAAGGTTAAAACGAATACACGTGCCGGGCGGGACGCGGGTTAATATTCACAAACGAGCAGTAATATCTGCTTGTTTAACTCTGGGCGATAATATAATTCGATATGATCTTCTTCATGAGTTTAATTAATATATTAGTACGATACTGGCGACTTGTTTGCGATGAATTCTCATTACCTGACTGAGTCCGAATGAGGGTTATGTTTTTTGATCTTATGTATGTATGTATGTATGTTTTAATTCGGTAAGCTGATTTGGATGTAGAAGGGCTTACAGCCCGCACGGCTTAACGCTTTTTAACTTTTGAGGTATCGTTATTTTTTCATAGAATTCCAGAATTACGATTGAGCCTTACTTTTTATATAATACAAGGAACAAACGAGGAGTCATAGATTTTTGATGCCTATAGACATCGTTATAATTGTTATGTAGGTGCTTTATTATTCTCTTTTAGTTATATTACTTAACATGCCCTTTTAAAAGGGTAATTTTATTTTTATTTTTTTAATTATATTATCTTTATACTGGATGTACCCCTTGGCTTTGACCACTTAAAATAAATTTTACTGTATGGATTACAAGTAAACCGTTCGGTTTAGTCGGAATAAAAATTATATTATGCTACACTCCTTTGCAAAAAAAACGGGCACCTAAGCAAATAATCAATTAAGTGATTATTATTACGTTATTTGGTGATTTTAGGTAGTGATGATACCTTTATGGTTTCGTAAATTAATCACCAAGGAATCGTTTTGTGAAATCTAGCGTAACGTTTTGACTGAATTGGTAAGAAAAATGTAAAAAATCAAAACAGCGGTAGTTCACCTGCCCTGTAAGTAAAAAATGAAAAAACTAATTTTAATTGTAAAAAATAAGTTTTACTTTAAAACATTGAATAGATTAATAAGGTGTGTGACCCCTCTTGCTGAAATCACAGCTTGCATTTGCGTGGGCATGCTGGCCAGTATATCCCTTATGGTTTCCTGCGGAATACGTTCCCACTCCGCCGTGACCGCATTCTTTAGCTCTGTTA
>LUGF01046147.1:212131-227655 GCA_001625245.1 Calycopis cecrops | reverse complement strand
TCCGTTATTTATTTTTCTCCCTAATTTTTAAGTACAATTATCGGTCTTTTTGAATGTAATAAAAAAATGGGAGATCAGTATTCACATTTAGGATCTCGCGACCATTGCAATGTAAGAAAAACAGGCTCATGAATATGCGTAGCCGCAGGACTGCAAGCAATATTAGTCATTCTGCCCCAATGTCACGGTTCATATTCGGATGAATCCCAAAATATCCTATTATCTTCGAGTCAGCGTCTTTGGCGCCCACAAACTCATTCGACAGCTTTCCAGGGCTTAGTATTAAATGAAACACAGGCTTATTCAGTTAGTAGCTGTTCGGTAAGGACGAAGATTGCATAAATACTGGATAAAGGTCAGCCTAGGGGAGGTAATGACTTACGATGTGTCGAAAGCAATTTTTTTTCTGTAAACGATTCTTGTTTTTGTATTAGATTATGTGTGGATAGATTTATATGGAGGCTGACAAATTTTATTGGCACTGTTTGTGCTCGCGTTTTCCCGTTCGTATTGATACAATCTTTTTTATGCTTGGCTACAATTAGATAGAGTAAGGAAGTTTTTTAACATCCCACATTTTGGGAACATTATTTCATATTCTAATATGGGATCTTCGAGAGCGGACAATTAGAGCTACCTTTTCAACATTTGCAATGTTGGCAAATTGGCTCGATCAAGGAAATACTTTTTCTTACATTACAACAGCTTGAGGCTACTAGTGCCGACGTGTATCGAGCGGTCACTGAATCTTTGGCATAATTGATGAAATTTTAGGCTACACATATTTTGCATTTATTTATTTTGGACATTGAAGGATTGGTTGCCATTATCGCATATTAAAATTATAATCTTCTCTCCACCTCTCCTTTTTTTTTGGTAGATTCTACGCTAGCAGACAGAAAGCCCAGTGCAGCTTCATCTGTATGAGAGGCGAGTGCCCTAAGGTAGCTCGAGCCGCTGTAATTTGTGGTCGACTCCTCTCCTATAAACTGAGAAACACAGCGGCTGATTGTGCTCGTTGTATATGTATTAATGTCGAATTAATAACTAAACAGTTAACATAACGCTGGCTTGAAAAAGCTAGTTTAGCTGTGCGATTTATAAGAGTTTAGATGACCTGGATCTGGTTATGCAGATGAGAGTTGGTAGTTACGAATCGCGTCTGGCTTCTAGTTTGCTCCTAAAAATAAAATAATTATCTTCTTTTCTCCAAGAGTTGTGTGTGAGATATGTAAAAGAAATAAAAATATAACGTTGGCATTGATTCTAAAAAAATGGTCGACGCGGTGTTAGAATCAACCTGCATATTTTCCAAAACCGCGTCGAACATTTTTTTGAATCAATACCAGCTTTACAATTTTATTTCTTTACACCTATCATTTACTGTGCGGAACTCTATAAAAATATCACATATATTTAAAAAAGGAACGAGTCGTCCCATTCCGCCGTTACAGACAATAAATGTCTGTTCGGTTATTTCCGTTGAATACTGACTGACTATGTCCGGGCTTTGAATTTGGAAAACAATCCGATTGGTGAACTCTACTATTTAACATAAAATGGAGGAAAATATAGTTAGCTACTTTATAAACATTCTACCTTTTAAAAATTTTGCACCTTATGTATATTCAAAAATAAGATAAGTGGTGTATTTGTAACATATTTTTTTGCAATTCAGGGATTTTTTCTTTATCTGTACTTCTTAACAATTGTCTAAAAGGCTAGTCAAAACTACATGTCACTATGCCAAAATTAAATTAGGTATGATAATAATTATTAATTGACTGTGGACAGGAAGTAGGGAAAGACAGCCGAAGTTCGAAGCCAGTGGCATGTTATGGAAGAGGTTTATGTCCAACAGTGAGCTGCGATAGGCTGATGATGAGGATGACGATGATGATGATTCAATGACTTATTCTCATTAACGAAGGTGAAATTAAATAACTCGTTAAGTACAAGAATACTACAACTAGAATAGTATTAATTGATTTTCCACTTATTCCATTTCTATGAATTTTGATGATTGTAAGTAGCATCGTAACCAGAAATAAAAATACAGTCCCAACTCTGGGACCGAGACCATCCAAGCTGGGAAAGTAAAATAATTTTTCATTACAGAAAACGTCTTGTACAGCGAAGATATCCATTTATTATTTAAGTCATCTCAGAGAAGATTACTGTATACTTTAGTTCTATACAATCTTAATGAACTTCTCGCTTTCGATTAAGTTAGGTAATTGACGGTGGCTTTACTTAGTGTAGTGCTCGCAAAATTGATAGGAGTATGCTTGCTTTAGTTCCGAAGTACGTCTTGAGTGTAGCCTCACTTTTGAATAGTACTAGTTTGCTATATTAGTTTAACTATACCTACGTCAGTTCAATTTTATCGAAGAAAATTTAGATCTCTATTGAAGAAAACTACTTTATTATATGACTCTAAGAGTTTAGACCAATATAATATAATACAATATAATATAAAAGGTCGATAAAAATGAGAAGTGTTAAATGAAACCACATATTTAGTGTATTATTTCTAGTCTACACAACAAAAATCAGATCAATTGGAGCAATAGTTTAGCCACAGGAAATTTTTAAAGTTTTTTCTCACTTCGTACCCGCTGTATCAGCTGTTCGCGATATGGTCATACAAGGTCATTCACTCCGTACGAGCTTGCCGATCGGTAGCCGCCCAGTACAAGGCTTGATTACATTTTAGTGTAGTGAATTGTCTATAAAGTAATTTAATTTAATTTAATAAATAAACCTTCACACACACTATACATTGCATTTGACACATTGATATATTATAATACACACGTAATTATCGATGAAGTTTTTTATGTGCCTTTTGCAAGTGTTGTATAAATATTTATTATACATTCTATATTAATTGTTTACCTTTGTTACGATGACATAACATGTCATAATTATGATCTTTAGTTTTTAATTGTATAGTGGATTAATAGTTTTTATTTAAAGTTTTCTGTTTTTAATTGTCAAAAGTTTTAGATATTACTAGTGTTTGGTATGTGGTCATGCGAAGCATTCGAAGAAGGGCTCGCCCGCGTCTCTCATCAGTCTGCCGATAACCGAGATCATCGCAAGACCTATGTCAATTGCTATGAAATTACAATTACGTACGATAATTAAGTTTTACAAAAATTGTTAGATATTTAAGACTATAAGTATATGAGTAGTTTCTGTTGGTGCGATAAATTTTGGACATTCATGTAAACGTGAAGCCGATTAATAAACGTTAAGTTTTACATATATTACTTTAATTTGCACTACAAATAGTTATTTACACTAAAATAGTAAGCAATACACTTATAGTAGGTATATGTAGTTTAATTTAACGCCTCTTGCTTTTATCAACCTTGTATACTAAATAAATAATAAATATAATTACTGAAAGGCCTGAACTTCACGTTTGTCCACATTGTTATATAATATTTATATATAAACCCATACCCAGCTATTGTCGTTTTTACAAATAATGCCTTTTATTATTGTTGTATCATGTCTGTCAGCCTGTCCGCATTTTTACTCAGATTTATTTTTCTAGATTGATCATAGCAAAAAAGAGATAGACAAAAACTTTGAAAAAAAATAATTGTAGGAGCACACAGTACAGCTACAAGTGAAATCAGGGTTTTTTTTTTGTTGTCCAATAACCCATCGTGTAGGGTATCTTTGAATATAGGGCTTTGAAAAAGATTATAAGGTTGAGAATACCATTTTTTGATTTAGTGGTCTGTTTCTGAAATATTTGGTTTTAAAGTACGATTTATTGTTCAAGGTAAGTCCCCCTTCTCTCTTTCCCAATGGTTTCCCAAATATGGACACGTAAAAAAGAGCAGTAGTTATATAATATAATGAAATTTAAAGGAAAACTATCAGAGCTGAGTAGGAAGTAAAAACTGAAATTTATAGGCTACTTATATTTAACTTTTGGTACTACATAATTGCAAATGATATAATACCAATTTGTTGACAAAAGCAAATTCATATTATATAATTTGAAACTAATTCCAATGACTAATTAATTATAATCAGTTTTATTATTAATAACCTTAAATTAAATTACCGTTAATTAGTGAAATTAATTTTGGGCTGTTCAGAATGAGTGACAATTTAAATTATAGGTAATGGATGGTATTGTTGCATTAGTGAATTGAATTATTTGTGAAATTTCAGCTGATGACTCGTGTTGTTATGCAGTTTTGAAGTGTCGATCCGCTGAATGTAATACTACCGGTGCCACGCGGTTTCGTCCGATAAATTGTATTCCAAGGAAACTATTCCTTTGTTGGGATGAAAGTATGTTTATGTTCTTTCCAGAAGTAACCTGAAAGGGCGTCAGAGTTGTAGTCGATGATGTGGTTTTGGAAAAAGTAAATGAGTTGGTATATCTTGGCTCTTTTTTTATCAGGAATGGCACACAGCAGATACGAGTATCCGTAGAGGAGTGTGTGCAGGGAATAGACTTAGTCTAAACGCTTGTATGGAAGCTAGAGGTGATTGTCAGAAAAGGCATGAGAAAGTAGAAATAAATTCAGTAAGAGGTAGGCCACACTTATGCATGCAAGTTGCGGAATTGGGTCTGTGTGACCGAGAAGGTACCTCTCGCTTACATGCTACCGGTGTAAAGGCACAGCTGTGATGTCGCATTTCGTACGGTGTATAAGTAGTCGGTGATGGTCAGTATAAACTATATCAGATGTCTATGGGTGTCAGTAGTCATAAAAATGATTACTATAGCTCGTTTTTGCCCTTCTACTATTAAAAAAAACCTGCTCCAGCGTGATTCGACTGCAAAGCAGCAAAACTAGCTTTTATTAATATACATAAGGAATCCGAGAGCCTTAATGGCGAAGTGATATAATACAAGAGTACAAACGAGCTATCGGAATATTTTAGCCAGTACCGACACCCACATACTTCCGCACAATTGTTATTGCAGACGCGTTTCTCCTCATCTCAAATGGGTCACCGGAAACTTCCAGCACGAAACGCGATAGCATCATCATTTAACAGCGGTGTCATATGCAAGAGGTACCTCACCAGACGTGCCCGATTCGGCTGCTGTGCATCTCTTAATAGACGACGCAACTAATTATAAACTTAACGCGTAACATTTAAACCATAATTAATGTCGTTTGTTAATTAAAGAGGAGCTGCGAATTCTCAGCGAACCTTTTCGTAGAACGTTAGCTATCCTAAAACAACATACATAAATACACCGGCTGTGGTCTCGGAGCAAAGGAGATCCTGCCAGCAGCTTGGAATTACGTGATCCTTAATTTATTATGATTAGTTTATGGTTAGGTTAGAAGGTATATTAATTTGTGAGACTTGTAATATTATTAGGTTTTTTATAGCGCCCATAGACATCTGTGATGAGTATTTGCCTACTACTACTATTAAGAAAACTTTTTCTAAAATAATTTATGGAATATTAAAAAAAGTACCTATTAATGAATTATTGTGTGTTGTTGTTCAGAATGAGTCAAAGCTATTGGGACTTGTCAAAAGTCTGCATAATAATAGGGCCCACGGCACCTTGGCGTCCTTTAATATTGTGTAATGGAAGAGGAATGTACAGGGTGATGGAAAACAACTGCCTTCTGTATCACGGCTGTGTGTGGCCACAGAAACGGCGTTTTCTAAGAAAATCTTGGTATAAACTGTTGTAGAAGTTGTGTTGCGTTTTTCTTTACCGTTTTTTTATAGTGTAAGGGGGCAAACGCACAGTCGCAGCCATTTTCATGACTACCAACGTTGCCCTCCTGCGTCCTTCCACCTCCATGGGTGACTTACACTTATACACAGCATGAAACTCGAAAGCCTAGCTGTCACTTTACACCGGTGTAAACGAGCAGTACCTTGCCGATCGTGTCGGGGCCAATCAGCTACATGCATGCATGTAGGGCGGCACTGCCTACCTAATCAAAAGAGTAAATTCTTGCACGAATATTTTATTACAATGCTATGTAATAAAACATATTAACGTAGTGTTAATCGTTATATATATGAAAAGTAAATAGCTTTGATAAACAGTGGACGAGATTTTCATTACCTTCAGTAGCCAGAACATAGTGCAATGGTAGGAAGACTTTAAATATATTAACAATGAAATACAAGTTATGAATCGCGCACGATTCATTTTTTCAAGATTTTCATGTATTTTTTTTTTACCCGGATTTATAAACTTTAGCCATTTTAATTGTAATTATAACAAAAAAAATATACTGCTACCACTGGATTATGACATGTACAACAACTATTGATCAATAACCATTGCGTATGAATTACGCACTATTACGTTGCAAATCATACACATTATGCAGATGCGATAATAATATATTTGTATCCGAGAACATATCTACACTAAACTCAAGGAGCACCACACCAGCAGATAACTTATACCTATTTCAACGTCAAGTATCTGTAGGCACAGGCCATTTAAGGATGGTTTTATACGCAGATAAATTCTTATCATATGTGTTAAGTATGTGACAGCCATAGGAAAAACAATTTCTCCTAGAATAAGATGTGTCCACACTGCACACATTTCACCTTCACACGCAAACCTTTCCTCCTCCGTTGAGACGTAAGGAATTAAAAGTTTATATAAAAATAAATTCTGATACTTATTACCCAAACTCTTATTTCGTGGCCGCGTTTACAAGTAGTACAATATTATTCCCCAGGCGCATCTTGTAGCGATCTGGGCTTGAAATATCCCTTTGTCGAGCAACCCGCACCTCTTTCATTACGCTGCTCTGTCTTTATCATTACGATAGGAAGGGACAACACGATGTTTAGTATCCTCATTAAAGTTGCAAATATTTACAAATATTTAATAAAAATATTTTTAACATCGTCGTGTACGCTTTTATTTACACTATGGTGGACAGACAAGCAATGGCATTCATTTAGTGACTACCCACGTATATTGTTCACGTGTCTGCATTATCCGCATATTATGCAAATACGTTTTTTCGGAAGATCAAGAAGTAATTTAGCTGAATGCATGCTACTACTTACTAAAAACTCTAGGGTTTTTATTTGACGAAAATAGCAACATTGAGCAACTAAATCGATTACTGTTCGTATTATGGACCTATCACATTTTCGCCGCCTGAACTTCGATATCAAATAACTGACGTCGGCATTACGTTTCTAAATTGGCAGCTGTTTGCAGCGCACTACAGCCAGTGATTAACGCTTTGAACTATCAACCGAGGTACAGCTTTGTCATCGTGTATGAATTAACGTGGACGTAAGTGATTTGATCGTATAAATGAAAAATTAATTTAATACGCTTATTTTTGTAATATTTTTATTTTTTAATTATATGCGTCACTTATATTGATAGTTGTACGTATTTATCTAACGCTATAGTCACTTGCTGGACCCCGCAGTTTCACCCGCGTAAAATCTATCCCAAGAGAACAATTTTATAGCCTACAATAACAACCTATACAAATACACGCTAAAATTTCAACAGATATAAATTCTAAATAATTTATTAATGAGTAAGAAACAAATTATGTGATACGCTTTCGAAATCTATCCCATTATTTATTTACGAGCGCTCAGTCCCGTTCACAGTGCAGTAATCCCAGATATATCGGGCTGAAGGTTCCCGTGAAACGCATGTCAGTATTTAATCCAACGGATATTAAGTTACCTGCAATAAGCGCTCCATTTCGACATTATCTAGAATATTAGGTTACATCGCTCACTGCACCATTATACGAGCATCGGATATTAGACCAAAACCGGCAATGTAATTGTACGCAATCTGTAACAATGTTATTTCATGATTGTTTTAAAGATTATTCTTAGGGGAAATAGCTAATGTGGATAAGGCATAGTATCTCAGTCTTATATTTTAGAAGATCTTATTTAAAAGGGGATAACTAGGTTATATTAAATACATGTTACCCGGAATGTAATCGTATAATAATAACGATCCGGTTGTCAAATTATAATTATATATAATTCGCCAATAAAATTTTACAAAATATATTTTATGAAAAATTATTTTTTATTTTACACACACACACAATTATATTTTACACCATATGTTTGCACTATCGTACACATCCGTTGTAAGCGTATGACTTAAGTTCTATTTTTAAACTTAAAATTATTGTAAAGTATAGCATTCCAGACTAATCTGCGTGGTTTTTGGTCTACTTATTATTAAATATTGTAATGTTTTGAAGAAAATAAATAATAAAATAAATCTATCTTTTGGTAATATAAAAGTAACTTACATTTAATTGAAATAATTATATGTATTTTATGTTTCAGGTACGTTTAAGATAAAGTTAATAAAGAGTATGCAGTAAGTTTTCACCACCGTACTAATGATTAACCAGCCATCAAATATGAACCTAAAGAAAAAAGCATTCGATATGCCTGATAGAATAATTATGCACGTAATGATCATACCGTCTATATAATTCAAGTTGCTCAACACCGTTTCTCATTTTAGGGTTCCGTATCCAAAAGGTAAAAACGAGACCTATTATGACTCAGCTATCCATCTGTCATAATACTATCTCATTAACCGTGCTGGACAGTTATCCATTTTACAAAAGATGTATTTCTGTAAACGAATATATTGTGTAGTTTGTTTTATATAGGTATGCAGGCGACGTAAATTTAATTTTGTCCGCAAATATAACTTATACAAGTTGTAAATGAAGTCTCATGTTGCTAAAGAACCCTCGACGTACAAATCCATCTCGGACTTGGCTAGTTTAATTCAAGTCGGTTACAAATCGAAGCGCGACAAGCATTACGAAAAGTTCGGCACGCATGCCTAATATGGTACATTGTTGCCACATTGGGCAGACGCTAATAAATTACCTTTCATAAATTAAATATTATTCTATAAATGAAAATAAAATGTTATGCTATCCTTTTTTTTTAATTTTGTATATTTTTTTTTTTCTTAATCTAATTATATTTCTGTACTGCCTAGATTTTATGTGTAATTGTGAAAATTAGTTGTATTTTTTGTGTAATGTTGCTTTGTTCTGAATAAAGTTTATTCTATTCTATTCTTATAGAAAAGTGAGGTTTCTTAAAAATTGGAAATCTATCTTTCAAAGTTTATAAAGCAAACACGGAAAGATTCTTGTATAGAGAGGATCATGTAAGAATAAACCCACGTCAATATAAAGTAGCTTCCATTGAAGAAATCCCAATACTCATGCTATTAACGAGTAACCCAGCGACATAGCATTAGCATAAGAATATGAGCTTTCACATCATTTTTCGTGGGGCAGTCATAATTCAACGTCTTGAGGGTGCTAGTACGCGAAAAATAACTCATAATGTTATGGAACTAAATTGTTTGCAGTTGCTGTTACTGCTTGATATATGTATTGTATCGTATCTGTACCCTTTTACAGCTGATTTATTTGCGAGATTCACGATTCTTGCGCTGTATGACTATGACTATTCTCATCATAATTGTCATCGTTATAGATGTCTCGTCTTTTAAAAATTGTAAGTCTTAAAAAAGTAAAATATGTTAGTTTTTTTTCTGTAAAATTTTTGTTTCAGCGATTAACTATTATTATTAAATATTTAACCATAATTTATTGTTAACGATTAAATAATTTTTATGTAAATTTGATAATCGATATTGAAAATCATGAAATTTCCAACAAACAATTGTACAATGTAAATTTCTTAAAAAAGCTCCTAGCTCATTAAAGTAACCATTTTCGTATTTTTCATCGTTCCCTCTACTGTGCCAGTATTTACTATCTTGGAACGGCAGCTTAAGATAATTGCATCAGCAAATGCGGGTGTATTCTCCTTAATTATGCTAGACAATCTTGCCTTTAATCTAACATGTCCCATAACGTATACCCCTATGAGCAATAGCGTTTCAATAAAAAAATGTGACATTCCATTTTCTTCAAAGTTACCTATACTGTGCCAGTAGTTACTTGCTACGGACGAGCTAAGCTTTTAGGTCAACCAGTCGGGGCATTCGTTTTGACCTACAAAACGAAATCCCTTACTCCTATGCAATTTTTCACTCTAACAATGATTCACTGCAGTAAGTATAAAAATGATACCCTTTCGCGATAGGAGATCAGCACCGCAATTCGTTTTATCGAATGTGTTCTGTTGGGATTTTTGTTTGAACATTTTAAAGGATATTTATAGAAACGCCTTGTAGTACATTTGTATTTCGGTTACGTTATTGTTGATGAACATTTAGTTTCTAGTTGGTACCGATTGGCAATGGGCATGAAGTATTTATAATTCAAAAATATTAAACGATTTTTTTAAGTGTACACTATGGAGGCATTAAAAAATCGTTATAAAAATAAATCAATTTTCGCGTCGTAACCTCTTTTTCTTGCTATTGCCATATATACAGAGCAATAGCATAAAAACATTTTAAGAGTCGCATAAAATTATTAATTATATATTTGCACTACTGTGAAGTTGCACCAGCATTACGTAGTATGTAAGGTTTCGTAGAATATCAGCTCGATCCATTTGACCGTATTCGACGTAGAGCCACTCGAATCGTTGATGACCATGTTATTTCCGGGCTGTTCGATTCTTTGGCCCTAAGGGGAGAGGTCTGCATCTTTTACCGTATTTTCAATGGGGAGTGTTCCGAGGATTGTTCGGCTTAATACCAGTAACAAAGTCCCATTTTTGGACATCGTGACAGAACTCAGAATTCAATGCTGACCACCTCGATGTCCGTAAATCCACAACTGATGTACGGTTCAAACCCCATTTTTTACCGCGTACAACAGCACTATAGAACCTCGGTATTTCCGATCCGATACCACTTAAGGTTCTTCAAGTAAACTATACTATACCTTTGTAACGCAGGTGAATACCTTTAGATACGCTATCCAGGTGCTTGGGTGGCTGAATCGGGTACAGTTTCGGGCTCGGCTATTGCACCAACCCCTAAATTTAACTAAAACTGACTAAACATCTTCGGGTGCCTTTAGCCGCTATAATTGGAGGTACCCGGATCTACTAACAACAGGGTCCCACCGGCGACAGGCTGGCCTCGGTGAAAAGGCCAGACTCCTACCCAAGTCTGTCCGGTATGGGTAGCCTTGTGCAGCATAGCCTTGAGAATCAGAGAGGCACGCAAGCCCCCACCACGACAAAGTGGCAGCATCATCGGGGGTGGCTGCAAGACACCTAGTTTAGGGACGTCTATGGCCGGTTGTAGTAAAGAAATACCTGCTTGTTTGTTTACTAATCAAACCCACCGTATATCACCGATCATGTAGACAAGTGCTCTACTATTTTATTATAAAACACATAAAAAACACAACTTAATAATGCACTATGCTTTATTTGAGGTATATCTATACCTACGTATAATAAAATAGTAAAATTCGTGTGTCTGTTCATTGAATATATTTACGCAAAACTAATTGGGGGCGTTGTTAAAATAGTATTTGAACACTTTTCAATATTTTTTAATTTTTTTGTCTATCTGTTTGTCCGGGCTAATCTCCGAAAGTAGTGGACGGATTCGAACGAAACTTTTTGATGTGTATAGATACTAAGCCTGTTCAATATTAAAAACACTTTTTACTGCGGTAAAATCGCTCATTCCTACGGGAAATTAGAATTTAGGCACATGCAAGCAAACAATGACAAATCACTTTGATTATAATATTACTACGCTACGCGAACGAAGTCGCAGACATCAGCTAGTTGTTAATAATTCTTAATAATATATATAATCATAATAACAAAATATATTTTCGACGTTAAAAAGTATAGGTCAGAAAATATAATAGTTGTAACAAAAAATATTTATCCATTTCAAAGTAAGTATTTTTGGAATTGCCAAAGTAAGGTGAAACTTTAATAGGTGCTGACGTATCGCCAACGCACTTAACCGTTCTCAAAGATTAATGACATAAGGTGTTTCAGCAGCCATTATTTACTATTTGGCATCCAAACCTTGGGGTTCACGGTAACAATTAATATTGTGACTTTCCATATTGCGTTTTCCTCATTTTCAACAATAACGCTTGCAGGAAAATAAGCGTGAATACTATACTATATTTTAAAGTATATATATCTATTCAATGTACTTCATTTTTAAAAACATTTTAACATAACTTAATAGTTATGTTAAAATGTTTAGGAGTTACAAACAAACAAAGATACAAATTTTCGCATTTATAATATAATTATAATTATATTAGGATATATATTATAATAGGATAATAGGATGAGATAATCCATATCTTATAAAACTTGTATAAAACTTATTAGAGACGACTTTGATAGCTTGTTATGTGCTTTAAACTGGTAGACCACTCGTTTGCCCATAAGCTGAATAAAAAAGATACGTTAAGTAAATAAAATTAGAAATTGTTTGCTTTACCTTTTTGTCATACGTTAAGGGCGGAAAACAGTCTGATGGCCAGAATGCATAGATTTGGTAACACGATAGCCAATGATGTAGATATTTTTTCGGTACCATTTTCTGCTTTCTCTAAGCGTGTCAATCGAATTTTCGATGTATGACTTGGCTTGCTCTTAATTATTGCTCTGTACTTTTACAATTGTTTTTTGGCTGTTTTTAAATTATTTATAGTATATCATTGTACCTTACTACTTCATAAGCTGTGATATTTTATTATTTATTATTATTACTAATATTGATATCTGTCGACTATTTGATATTCGGGCAAATGTGGCATTATAATCCAAATTATAGATATATATGTAAATTATTATTATATTGTAAAAAGGGAGTATTCCCGTTCATTGAATTGAATTAATAAATAAATAAATAAAAAATTAGAACCGTACTGTGTGGTTTTAATGTGTTATATTATAAAAACTGTACTTGGAGGATTAGAGATTAGCATTCAAATGCTCGGAACGACAGCTGAAGGCGCCCGTGCAAACAGAGGAATTTATTTTTATCAACACCCGCCAGTCGCGTCGATTTAAACATTATGCGCTATGCTTCAACAGTTTGTTATGAATTTGCCGAGAAAGAGCTCATTGCTCGTGTTATTTTAGGAACGGGGGCAAACAAGCAGTCAGAGAGTTTCGATGACGTTTTCTCATTCTCATTCTTCACTGTGTCACTGTACTCTCTCAAATTCTTCAAATGTAACGTTGGTGCGGTATCACGAGTGAGAGGTACCTGCTGGCCTGAATCAGCTCTAATGCAGCAATTCACACAATATACTACATTCAGCTCCATTTTTTCTAAGTACTACCAGGCCTAGCCCAGGGTTGCATTAAAATGTACCTATTATTGGGATTTTTTGATTTTTATGGGTGCGGAATTCGAAAATTTGCAGTATTAAACCAACGTGCCTGTTTTCTCTTGGCTCGTGTCAGACTATTGCCTAATTGGGTAAGAAGATTGATGGGAATAGAGCGCAATTTTATCTGTGCACAGATTTGTGTTATGTTATGTATTGCTATGTATGTTATATTATTAAGGGTCGGCAATTTGGCTAGTCTCTATAAATATGTGTTTTTTTTTTCTAGCGCAGGGAATACCTTTACATACGCTACCCAGGACGCCGGGTGGGTCAACCAGGTACAGTACCGGGCTCGGCAACTGGGTTGCCGCTACCGACTAAACCTCTGCGGGTGCCTTCAGCCGCTATAATTGGCGGGCCTCGGACCTACAAGCAACAGGGCCCCTCTAGTGACAGGCTGGCCTCGGTGCAAAGGCCAGACTTCTCCTCCTTGGGGACTGTCTGGTTTTCTTTGAACAGTTCCTACTCCAACGTTGGAACCATGCAATGGGTTCAGGTGCCCATCCTGACCCCTGGTCCCAATGCTCCAACGGAGTACGCCATGCTGGTGATACCAATTCTCGCCGCCATCTGCTAATTTAGAGGGACGGGTGGAGGACCGATATTGGATGACCCTGACCGCCACCCAGGGGCCAACCATCAAACGGCCGCAAAAGACACGGACGATGGCAACAACACACTGCAAAAAAAATAATTCCAAACAACTATTCCCAAACATTCTCAAAATTTCATCAAAGGGGAAACAAGCGATCAACGCCCCAAAACTAATTTCGAACAATACAAAAGAAATAAGGATTCCTACAAATTAAATGTGAGCTTTTAATCCTTTGAACAGTCAATTCCAAATTAATTAAATCCTTTGAAATGCTAAGCTTTCTTTTCATGGTTAGTATTTGTTCAACGGATTGCTAATCCTCTTACAAATGACTTTACATCCTTATCTCTTCCTTGCTTCTTTCTCAATATTTTAATATTGTATTTTTATAGGATACTAGCTGGTGCTTACGACTTTGTTCGCGTAGCGTAGTAATATTATAATCCAAGTGATTTGTCATTGTTTGCTTGCAGTGCGCCGACATTCCGAATTCCGAATTTCATTTTACCGCAGTAAAAAGTATTTGATGTGGACCAGGATTAGCATCTATAGACCACAAAAAAATTATTTTAATTCGTCTAGTAGTTTCGGAAATTAGCCGGGACAAACAGACACACGGACAAATAGATAGAGATAAAGAGATAGAGAACAGACAAATAAAATACAAAAAAATATTGAAAAGTGTTATAATATTATTTAAACATTTTAACGCCCCCAATCAGTTTTTCGTTATAGTAGTTTATGCAACTGTCGTATAATGAAGGGTAAAATAGTAACGAGTGTTTTAATACCCGTGTTATATGCAGTTGCATACACTACTTTATCTTCACTAATGCAATTAATCA
Source organism: Calycopis cecrops (assembly GCA_001625245.1). Lineage (NCBI taxonomy): Eukaryota > Metazoa > Arthropoda > Insecta > Lepidoptera > Lycaenidae > Calycopis > Calycopis cecrops. Next base: position 212,893 of record LUGF01046147.1, on the reverse strand, counting down.
ATTAATAAAATATTGCGAAACATTACATTCATGCCTACGTGTATTGTCACAGCGAACTTGCCGCCATTAAAATCTAACCAATGAGAGCGCAGCTGCAGCGCGCGCAGGGCCAATCAGGAGCGAGCGCGCGCTGTTAAGGATTTTGACATAAGGCTCTCTCACCACTCTCTCTCTCTCTCTCTCTCTCACACACACAGTGTTATAATGAGATTTTACGATATCGATTTGGATATTATAACAAACAAATTGCTTAAATTGAGTTTTTTGTTGTCTGAGCTATAACAGTAGTTATTATAAGTCAAGTATTGAAAACATAAGCAGAATGTTACAACATTAGTGTAGATAAATATATTTAATGTACAGACACGTTAATTTTACTGTTTTATTATATGTATAGATATTAAGATATACAATTCAATGATAGACGGTATTGTTTTTGAGCTGTAGTTGAGTGAGCAGGAACCTAGGAATATTCATCACGACTTCGTTCAGACTGTTTATTTAATAAATATTTTAAGAGGTGGTGTGGTTTTTTAGTTAAGAAAATAAAAAAAGCAGTCGAATAAATGAGGCTAAATGTGAGTGAACGTCTTGCAATGACAGTCCGGCTAATGGTTGACCATTTCCATGGGAGCGCCCATACAAAGCAGCCTCGTTTTTGGAAACAGCTAACTGTAATGTAATACGACGATTTATTCGGCCCGAATGCGACAGTACGAAAAGTATTTTATCTACACTAATGTTGTAACATTCTACTTATGT
>LUGF01046147.1:197391-208433 GCA_001625245.1 Calycopis cecrops | reverse complement strand
GAACTGGGGATCATTTTTGGGGTCGACCCTCACTGGACCCCCTGTGATTTTTAAAATTTTAGAATCATACTTGGATGGGCTAGGTTAGGTTAGACTATATTTATACACAGCGAGCGAGCGAAGCGAGCGAGCCTAGTGGATTGGCAAATTCTTATTTTTGCCGGACATGAACTTGGGATCATTTTTGGGGTCGACCCTCACTGGACCCCCCTGACCCCCAAGGGGTCAACTGGGGGTCACTTCCAAAACCCCTTATTTTCGCGGGACATGAACTGGGGTTATTTTTGGGGTCCACCCCCATTTGACCCCGAGTTGACCTCATGACTAATCTTAAAAATGATGACTTGGTCCAATTTTATACTTGGATCGACCACTTGTTAATCACAGTGGGTCAGAAGACCGAAATTTATAACATGACTGATAAACCGGTGTTTTATTTAGAATAACTCATGTTCTTTACAATTTAAAAGGTGACGTATTCCAAAAAAACAGATTAAATGTTTCGTTGCACTAAAAGGATAATTAGATTTACAATAAGTTAACAGATAGTAATTCAGTAAAATAGATTAGGTTTAAACATCAAACAGTGTAGTATATTTGATTTATTTGATGCGCAAATTTAGTGTGCAATTCAGTATTTTTGTTAGCAATTTTGAATACTTTGATAGAAAAATGTGGATTTACAGTTGTAAGATTAAATACTACCCATATTATAATACACACGTAATTATCGATGAAATTTTTTTAGTTGCTTTTTGCAAGTGTTGTATAATTAAATATTATAAATTCTATATTAATTGTTTACTTTTGTTACGATGACATAAACGTCATATTATGATATTTAGTTTTTAATTGTGTAGTGGATTATTAGTTTATTTTAAAAGTTTTCTGTTTATAATTAATGTCAAAAGTTTTAGTTATTACTAGTGTTTGGTATGTGGTCGTGCGAAGCATTCAAAGAAGGGCTCGCCCGCGGCTCTTGTCAATCTGCCAATAACCGAGATCAACGCGAGACTTATGTCAATCGCTATGAAATTACAATTACGTTCGTTAATTAAGAGCGTTTACGCCTTCCTACGCAGTTTTCCTTGAAAACAGTACTTTTTAACACCTGAAAATCATGAACCACTTATCTTATATCATAAGAATAAGAATAAGTATAAGAATAAGAATTATTTATTTGCGATACACATTATTTACATGAAATGGAAAAAGAGATTAACCAATGCATAAGAAATGTACATAATCTTATGTGTGCCACAAATTGGTTCCAACTCAATATGTTGCTGTCCTGAAACAGCACTGGTCTTCCGTTGGAGCCACTTAGTGAGATTACGAAACGAATACAACATTAGAACATGACGTATACATATTATAATAATAAAATACTTTAAATATTACTGTTTACACTATCCTCTCACTCTCTTATTATCTTTAAAATTATACAATTTGTAATAGTATGTATTGCAACAAGAAAACAATATAGACTAATAAGTAAAAATAAAAACAATAAAAGAAAATAGACAACACAGTAAGGTCACAAAGACCACTTTTTAAACATTTTTGTAACTGCAACAACTACAGTTATACTCAAAAGTCAAAATATAGGACCGTGACAGTGACAGTGGTAAGACAGTGGACATACATGTTTCTTGGTAGTCTCATACGTATTAAGGTAAGTGGGTTGAACAAAATTATTATTTTATGCTTAAAACTGAAATAACTTGAAATTAAATGGCGCTAGTATCTAGCCTATGCTCTTCCTCATTTCTCTGGTGTTCGGATATATATATTTTTAATCGGATTCAAAATTTTTGTATATTTTGCAGATCTCTAATCGGCGGTGGGATATCATATATTACAAACTAATAATTGTAAGGACATTTTGTTGTCTAAATAGTTAGTTGAAAAAATATTTCAATTAATTTAGTATGTACGCATTCTATCATGTTTACTTATTAGAGGTTTGTTAATTTCCCTTTTAGCGTCAGTTCCGAAGCTCCAAATATGTAATTAACAAAAAATAATAACCACTTGATAAGACCCTTGAGATAATAGTTACTAGAAAAAAGATTGGTTTTGGTATCTTATCTATAAAAAATTAAAATTAAAAAAATGTGAAATATTTCAAATTTTAAAATGTATTTTTCGACGATATACCTTCTTTAATTTAATATAATAATAGATTACCAATAAACTACAGCATATTCTTTACAATCATACATTTAAAGTTTTGATTATTGTATAGTAATTATTTTTCTATAAATGTTTTAAAACTTCTCTAAAACACGGGTCGCAAACGAAATCAATTCAGTACGTGGATCAGAGTGGGTTAATTTGACTTTAGAATATACGAACACTGTATATATGCTAGTCACATGGCGATCCGTTTGTGTAGTTTTGAATTATCCATGAATTACATAAAACATCGCGCGCTAGGCGTAAACGCTCATAAGTTTTACAAAAATTGTTAGATATTTAAGACTTGTTTGTGCGATCAATTTTGGATATTCATGTAAACGTGAAGCCGATTAATAAACGTTAAGTTCTACATATATGACTTTAATTTGTACTACAAATAATTATTTACACTAAAGGAGGTACGTTACTTAGGGTATTTATTTGACCTTAGTTGGGAATAGGTTGTAAATCGCTTTTTTACAACATACTTTTGGTAATGGCAATTACCATATGCAGTCAAAATTTGTCAAGTAATTATAGAAAATCTAATAATCCTACTAATATTATAAATGCGAAAGTTTGTATGAATGTTTGTTACTCTGTCACACAAAAACTACTGAACGGATTTTCATGAAACTTTACAGTAATATAGCTTTCATATCAGAATAACATAATAAGTTTGAATCGTTTTTGAAGTCCGAAATCCACGCGGGCGAAGCCGCGGGCGGAAGCTAGTTAATTATTAAAATAATTCATTTATAAACCGGAAACAACATCTAAAAGTATCGCTAAAAATGTAGACCTATCTCAATACCCTTGTTCTTTTACTTTATCTGTTGGTAAAGATTAGTCAAGCCATGTCGCAGGCCTTTCCATTATTTTACTAATATAAAGTAAGTAAAAGGGACTTTTAATATGTTAATGATATCGGCAAATTACAGAGTAATTAGTACGGCCTATTCCACTTTTGTCTCAGCGAAGGCGAGCGGTGATTTAATTTGAAAGCGACTCGTCACGCACGGTTGAGCCGACGCGGTCTGCCGACTGCCGAGTGGGATCATGACATGTCTCTAATGAGTTCCCATGAATATTACATTAAATAAGCTCCTCATTTTTGAAGTCGGTTAAAAAGAGTTGAAAGATATAAGTTGTGAATTATACAGCGAATCACCAGACATTGTTGAAGTATTTAATGTACATTAAAACTTTTTAAATCCCTTACATTAGCGCAGTCATAAGGAAGATTTAACAATGTAAATTTTAAGAGTTCTAAACTAGTAGTGGCTTGTATATTAATATGGTCTACCGGATTTGATAGTTGGTATTATGTTCTTCCTCGTTGTGGTATCACATTACACACACAAATTGTACACAAAAATTAATACATGTTATTTTAAAGTATTAGCTTTCTGCATATCTTGTCGATATGAATTACAACTATACCAGTATTCCAATTCCTCCATTACCGCTTTGCTTTAAAAAAGGGATTTGTTTTTTCCTTTACGTATTACTCTAAATATGATGTTAACAATTCTTCTTTCTTTCCTGATTTCTTTTCATTATCGAAGGGCGTGACCAACTTTAAACTGTATTTTTATTATCAAACAACACGAATTGAACAAGTAAAACATATACAATTTTTAAATATGTAGTGATGTTTTAATATCGTCGATAGTAAAATCATGATTAAAATTCGATAATTGAAGAGCTAACTAAATGCATCGTAATTGGTTCCAAGCGTTGACTGCCAGTGTGGATTAAAAATTAAATCCGATAATTAAAGCCCGTGCCAACAGTACGGTTCACTAAAAGTATATTTCTGATAGTTCGTCTGTAAATTGAAGTCGTTAAATTACTATTAAATATTTAACTACCGCATCATACTTTTTTACTTACTTTAATATTTTACTTAATACTTTCTTATTTATTTACAACTTTACTCGCGTAAAATATTTTTGGGGTTGAAATATAGGAATTAGAATTTAGGAATAATAATTGTGTTAGAACATGGAATTCAGAATATCATCATTCTTCTATAGAAAACCATTCGACTTTTCATAAAACCATAGGTATTGAAGCACTCTATGTCTAAAATAGTTAGCTTTTGTATTACAAATTTTATATGGCATCTCTCCTATGTCACTCACATTCGCGTTTCGCAAGGTTGCCTGCTTACCTGATAAAACCCAGTATTTCATGGCATGTGAAGTGTGCCAAAACTCGGAGAACCCATAGAACGTCGAAGTCAAGCAACTTATGTAAATTCCGTTCTGGGGATGACAAGACTTTATAAGTAGTTTTCGCTCGTGATTCACATGCTGATTGCTTGCTTTAGAATGTCAAGGAATAACTTATTCATGGATAATAATATGGTTTTAAGCCGATGTTCCGAAAAAATCTATATTATTTTGCACGGAAAATGAAAGAGCAATTGGATAAATCGTGGAGTGTCCTCAGACGCCCAATAAAAACAAGCAGTGCCGGATAAGCTCAGGCGGGGCCCGGGGGCTTGGAGTTAAAAAGGGGATCCTTTTATGGATACAAAAATGATTTTAAGCCTCACGGGCCCCGGGGCTGCAGCCCCCCTAAACCACCACTTGGATCCGGCGCTGAATACATCCTGTATTCATCATGTATCAGATAAATTCATGCTCCCTACATGATCGCATATGCATTGTCGTTTTGTATTCGGGTTTAAAAATACCTTATATAATATGAAACATCTTTTGGCATTTAGCAGATAAGAACTAGCTAGTCGATTCTATAATAGTTACTTATAAAACCAACTTTAAAAGTTTTTTTTTTTTTTTTTTATGTCATAGGGGGGCAAACGAGCAGTTGTAGCCATTTTCATGACTACCGACACCCATAGACATCTGCATAGAGACTATACAGATGCGCTGCCCCCCTTTCTCCTCCCACCTCCATGGGCCACCGGCTACTTACACACCGCACGAAACGCGACAGCACAGTTGTCACTTCACGCTGGTGTCGTGTAAGCGAGAGGTACCTCCCCGGTCGTGCCGGCCCAATTCGGCTGCATGCAAGCATACACCGCGGCACTACCTCTTACTGAAAGTTAAAAAAAATACCACCATACTACTACTACCATAATATGTAGGATAGGGGCCGGACAAGTACACGGAGCCATTTTCTGACTACTGACGCCCATTAATATCTGCAACGTAGCAAATACCAGTTACATAGTGCAGTAACGACCAGGACCATTTATGTACTCAACTTTATCATAATTATAATAGTAGTTTATGCAACTGTCATATAATGAAGGGTATTAACACGAGTGTGATTTTTTGAAACGAGCGAACGCGAGTTTCAAAATAGTAACACGAGTGTTTTAATACCCGTGTTATATGCAGTTGCATACACTACTTTATCTTCACTAATGCAATTAATCAATTAATAAAATATTGCGAAACATTAAATTCATGCCTACGTCACAGCGAACTCGACGACATTAAAATCTAACCAATGAGAGCGTAGCTGCAGCGCGGGCAGGGCCAATCAGGAGCGAGCGCGCGCTGTTAAGGATTTTGACATAAGGCTCACTCACCACTCACTCTCTCTCTCTCGCTCTCACACAGTGTTATAATGAGATTTTACGATATCGATTTGGATATTATAACATCATGTCAAATTGCTTAAATTGAGTTTTTTGTTGTCTGAGCTATAACAGTAGTCATTATAAGTCAAGTATTGGTAACATAAGTAGAATGTTACAACATTAGTGTAGATAAATATATTAATATGACGAATATACAAGCGAAACCTTTAGTTAACAGGCAGCTACGAGTACATAATATATATGTTTGGTGAAAGCATGTGACGTACAAATTGGACCGCTCATGGCCAAGGTAATAGTAGGTCATTACAAATGTGATTGAAAATTCAGTAACTAACATTTGTAGGTCTAATTAATTATCTGCGAATTGAAGTGCAATTTGAAATTAATTTTTTTTTAAACCGTGATAGTTTGAATACAACTTTAATAATAATACATAAAACTTTATTGCACACATCAATTTAAATTTAAGTGTATATACATATATACCATAATTAAGATAAAATATATTGATTGCAGAATATCGGTTGATTAAGTTTATAATTATGTATCGTCATACTTCGGATAAATGGACCGAATATAATTTAAGTTTAACATCAAGAAAAAAGAAGACGAGAGAAAAAAAAATCAGTCATTTCTTTTTTGATATTTTTTTGTTAATGTTCACGAACACCAGAGAGACCTACGCATCTTAGTATGGATAGCACTACAAATCAGCATTGAAACGATGGAATTGTAAATATTAAAATTGTTACCTGCAAAAAAAGTAGACCTGGTACTGAACCATGAAAAAGAATCGTACTATTTCATAGTGACGGCAGATGTCTATTGCCAAGAATTTTAAACTGCAACCGAGACTGCTGATCTTCCCCATTATAAGCCCTCGGCAACGCACGAGCTTACACGGTGAAGCATAAAATTCTAATGGAAAATGCTTTTTTGTATCGTGCTGTTAATGAATTTCGGTCGGAGACCCTTTTTAGGGAAGGGGTGTCTTCCTTACACACGTCTGCATAACAAATTTACGGATGCAAAAGCGTGAATTTTAGTCTCTTAATTTTTAAAAAAATAAAAAAAAATGCCCACTGTAATATTAACAGAATCCATTAAATTTTCATCATTTACGCTAACATTTGTTTTACATTACATATAGTACTTGCTTACATCTGAAAAAATATTTTCAATGTTTAATTTAGTAGGTAATATACAGGTATAAATAAAATCTGTGTTTAACCATAGCTCACAATAGTAACAATGGTAAATAATAATTGGCTCAAGTTACGCTTATACAGAATGGTCGAAACGGTGACGTCCAAAAATTTTTTTTGGATTGCTGACATCTGGATGTACTCGGAAATACCCCATGTATGTTAAGCGATTTTTTGTAGTTCACGGGATATGATTTTTTTTTCATAATATTTTAAAATTTCCGACCTAACTATTAAAATATTTTTTTTTCTTTGTGAATTAAGCCATTTTTGTTATTTTTTTTTGTGTCTTAGTCCTTATTAGTTGTACTTTCACGTGTAAAATAACTAGCTTCCTACTATTGACAAAAGATATTATCACACATAATCACACATATCCAACCTAATTTACCTTAGAAATAACCAATAGGCGCTTTTAAAAGAATTAATTAAAAGAATTAATTTTACGCCCCTGAACATTTAAAGGCAGTTTACGGCTAAAATAGGCCTATCAAGTACAACTTACTTTGTATTATAATCAAAGCTGAGGGTCTTAGCAAGTTTTTGAAATTAATTAGAATTCATGAAACTTTTTTTTTTTTATTAAAATTTAAAAATTGAACTGCAAATCGCTCAAACGCAAATTATTTATTTTCCATCAAAATTTTTAATATCTTTTATCAATAGTAGGAAGCTAGTTATTTTATACGTGAAAGTACAACTAATAAGAACTAAGACACAAAAAAAAATAACAAAAGTGGCTTAATTCACAAAGAAAAAAAATTATTTTAATAGTTAGGTCGGAAATTTTAAAATATTATGAAAAAAAAATCATATCTCGTAAACTACAAAAAATCGCTTTACATTAATGGGGTATTTCCGAGTACATCCAGATGTCAGCAATCCAAAAAAAATTTTTGGACGTCACCGTTTGGACCACCCAGTATAACTTATATAAAGAAAATGCGTATTGGCAATTAGGTAACTTCAAAATAATCTGTTAATATACATATATTTTATTAGATACTATAGATTACAACTGCAGCCCTGACAAGTTCTGTAAAAAAAAATGCGAAATTCTCATCGAAATAAAAATTCTAAATCTATCGATACATAAAATATTGAAAACGGCCAAGACACCCTATTTCGCACTGCGATAAAGGAAGACATCATAGGAATCTGTGACATTAATCTGACTCTTGTCGATACACGTATTTGACAGTGTGAGACATGTTCACCAGCTAGCTAATCTACATATACATACATATATGACCTATAACTATTACCATCTTTTGATAAAGAGACCAGGGGACAAACGGCCAAGCTTATTAAACGTTCAGAATTTAAGTATATATATTATGTTAATGGATTTTTGCCCCAGTGTGTGCTACAGTATAGTTTATAGACAATAGAGTTGTAACTAGTTAACACTTGAAGATTCTTATTTATTATGTGATTATGATACATGTATCTCAATATAAAATATTAATTTGCCTTTTCTGCGATAAAAAAACCCAGCAAATCATTTCCCTTTTAAAAGCGGCAATATTTTCAGCGAACCTTTCGAAAATGTACACAATATACATCACGTACCTAACTATATGAAAGCTCTTGGTAAAAGCATTTTATTACACTTACCCGACACTCGTTCTCTACGGGCTCCATATAAAATTTGAAAAGTTCGCTTTTCTTTCAAGAACTTGAAGGTACTGAATAGAGTCAGTTGTGGTTTTTAGTCAGCCTTAAGAATTTGAAAACACCAAAAAACATTGAGTTCTTTTTCCAGTCTTGGTCATTATTTAAATTATTCCCAACTTTTCATGTCTTGGTTTTGTAAGCAGCACCGGTTTTTTTAGAAGGTAAAAACCCGATAGCATATTTTTACATTTTCATGTGCTCAGTGCATATACTCACTATCATTTCAAACTAAGAATACCTCATACACTAAAACTCATCAAGCATGGGATGATATGCACATCGAAATTGCCAATTAAATATACATACACTTAGCACTAACTTTTATACACAGCCGGATAAAAAGCGCGTGGAGAGCTTTTATACAAGGTTTAGTCCAGTTTTTCGGGATTTGTGAAGCTAGTTTTAGCCGTCGACAGCAGTTTCGTAATGTGTGTAAGATGAATGATGACTCAAGAACTCTATAGCATCGGAACTATAAAGTTAAAAAAAATATTATGAAGCTTTAATATCCCGTAAATACGTAGTTTAAGGTCTAGAGTATTTGGACATTATATAGATTGTTTTTGTGTAAACATAAAGAACCTTCATAATGGTTATCTAAATACTGTAATATAAATCAAAGATTACTTCTCAATCTTAATTCTTTACAATAAAACCATACCACCGCACGAAACACGACAGTCACTTTGAGCCAATATAATGTATGCGCGGTTTCTTTCCAATTCGCAGGTCCTGTTCGAACGCAATGCCGAAAACTTACCAAATAATATTAATTTACAAATTTGTAAAAAAAAGTACATTGTACTTACAAAAATACCACAAAGAAATTAAAATTTTATTGAATATATCTGTAGTGTTTTATTGTTTTCTGAAGGCGTAGTAAGAATCAGTCGGATTTGAATATATTTTTGCATTTAACCCGATTATTGTGGAACATTACATAAAACATTCCGTAATAATTTATCGGGATCGTAAAAAGTCGTATTATATATTAATACGCGGTGGATCGTCGTCTCGTTTGGATTTTACAGGGCATCGCGTATTCCACGTATCTCGATACATTTATCGCTATTTTATGTATTTGTCGAATGCATAATTCATCGCGACAGGTGCAATGGAACGCGAGTGTGTCGCAAGAGTAAGAAGGTTATTGTTATACAAAATGAGTTTTTATTGTTAAGATTAAATTTGAATATAATATCGGGCGTTCTTTTGATTACTTATGATTACTTTTTCTAGGTCAATGGGAAGTACCCTTTTTCAACGGGAAGATTTAGATATGAGATTTTACGGGTCGTCGCTATTCCACGTATCTCGATACATTTATCGCTATTTTATGTGTTTGTCGATTGCATAATTCATCGTGACAGGTGCAAAATAGCGCGCGAGTGTATTGCAAGAGTAAGAAAATTATTGTTATGCAAAATAATTTTTATTCAAAAGATTAATTTTGAATCGTAGACAGAGGAAACTATACAAATATGGACGTTTATTTGATTGCGGACTTCAGTATTTGACATAAATTTGAGTTCGATCTTGACACGCGTTACTGAGAAGACTTGACAGACACGGGGACACTAAACACTATTAAACAATAAGGATATCCTTTTGAAGTAGATAACCCTAAAAATATAATTGCTACTTGAATATTTATTTCTTGATATACGTATTCATTCATAAACGGCACTGCTACTGTGGCTCGGTCAGTGTTCATCCATGAAAAGTTTGACCCGAGGCTGTACGCGGAGCTCCGTACTACCTTATTTATGGAATATAGAATTTAACGACTTGTTTTTCTCAGCATACCCGACGCGGAGCAAGTTGATAGACGTTTCAGATGAATGTCTGTCACGTCATCTGGCCATTCGTGGGAAAAGGGATTATATCTTATGATAGTCTTAAGTTTAATATTACTCTGGGGATAAAGAAATCGGTTAGAATTCTCACTGCAAAATTCCTTCCGAATATTTTAATAACTAGTAATTATGTCAATTATATCCATCCCTCGCAATAAGGAAGTAAATCATGTTGTCTAGTCAATATGTTGGGAATTTAACAAAATCTCCATGGTGCAAATCAGTCGGGCCATTTTTTTTTCTTTTTTTATGTTTTCGCAGGGGAATGCATTTAAGCACGCTACCCGGGAGCCTTCAGCCGCTATAAGTTGAGGATCCTGGATCTGCAGGCTACAGGACCCTCCAGCGACAGGCTGGCCTCGGCATACAAGCCAGATTCTTCCTCAACGGGGACTGCCCGGCATCCTTTTGGCCAGTCCCGACGACGTCGTGCCTTTAGATAGACCGAGTTCCCATCCCGGCCCGACATGAGCACAGAGGTGCTACTGGAGGCGCGTTAAGTAGCGCCTCCTACGCACCCCCGTTCGTCGCCTGCGGGGG
>LUGF01046147.1:168921-197373 GCA_001625245.1 Calycopis cecrops | reverse complement strand
GGGGGGGGCATCTGCGGCCTCCTTCTGGAACATTACTGTCTCACAGAAGGAAGCCATCGCCTCCCAGGACTCGTCGTTGTCGAGCATCGCGGGGATGATGCTCGAAATCAGTATGGCCTCACCTGGCTCTCTTTTACAATCTTCAATTCTTTAGGGAATCAGAAAACCTTCTACTCCCATTACTTCTTCTCATTCAATTCCTCGCAAGTTCAAGACATTTTTAGCTTTACATCACTCTCAATGCGATGATTTTATCAACTGGTTACAAGTGGTGGCTTCGGTCGTCCCGGACTACCCTGTAGTAGCATCGGTAGAAAAAAATCGCGGAGAATTTCAATTTTCAAAAAAACTCATATGACTTAATAAAATTATATATGACCTATTCCAAAGAAAGATAACGTTACCGAATTAAAGGACCTTCGACCTATCAGTATACTCCCATGTGCCTCCAAAATACTGGAAAGGGTAGTCTGTAGTCAAGTCGCTAAATATATAAATGCCAACAACATACTTCCTAGCACTCAGTCTGGCTTTCGTGAGCGCCACAGCACTACGACGGCTCTAGCCGATGTAATTGACAATATTCTGTGTGCTCAGGACGCAGGGGAGGGCACAATACTTATTCTCCTTGACTACTCTCGTGCATTTGATACGATTAACCGTTCCCTGTTAATGTCCAAACTTAAATATTATGGTTTTAGTACCGAGGCAATATCGTGGTTTCGTAGCTATCTCAGTGAACGTACACAGATAGTTGAGCTAAGAGACGAGGATGGTTCCACAATAAGATCTGACCTCAGCCCCTCTAATAGGGGTATTGCACAAGGGTCTATAATCGGCCCTTTGATGTTTGCAGTGTACTGCGCTGATATCGTCCAGCATGTTAAACACTGTAAATATCATATTTACGCGGACGACATCCAACTATACATCTCATGTAAACCCGCTGATATAGTCACCGCAGTAGCAAAATTAAACGAGGATCTTGCCCGTATTGCTGCATGGTCCGAGGCTAATACGCTAATATTAAATCCGAATAAAACTAAATACATCTTGCTCGGTACCAGGCAGCAGATATACAAGATATCTCAGAATTGTCCCGTCGTCAAAGTATTGGCCGATCGAATTGACCGAGTGGTTGAGGCTCGAAATTTAGGGGTACTGATTGATGAAAATTTAAAATTTGAGAAACATGTAATAAGAACAGTCAGTAATTGTTTTTACAGAATAAAAGTTTTATATAAAATAAGAAATTACTTGCCTACTGATCTTCGCATAAAATTATGTGAATCGCTAGTTTTATCGAATTTAAACTATGTAGATGCGGTGATCGGACCTTGCTTACTTTCTCGCTCAAAGAAACTTATTCAAAAAGTTCAAAATGCTTGCGCCCGTTATTGCTTCGACGTGCCCCCACGCGAACATGTATCCCCCTTTCTCAATGGCGCCAAGATGCTTCGCATGGATCAAAGAAGACAACTTCACTTTGCTACCTTGCTTTTTGGCGTCATAAGGTATCACACACCACAATACCTATTTGATAAGTTGGATTGGGCCTATGACCAGCATTTACCTCACACCACGAGAAGATCTCCAGACACGCTTCTTACACAAATTCATAGAACTGCAGCTTTTCGGGGTAGCTTCCGTTACTTCGCTACGAAGTGCTGGAATAACATACCACCTCCTATGCGAGCCCTTAAAGCCGTAAGTAGTTTTAAAAAGCAGTATAAGTCGTATTTGTTAGATATCCAACTAAGTAGCAATAATTAATTAATATCAACCTAATCAATCGCTGCGTTCATACAAATATTTTTTAATATATATATTGTATTTCTCCTTTTAATATATGTTTATATAATATATCTTCTATATATGGTATTTTTTATTTTTATTTTCTGTTATTTATAATATATATAATCATTATTTTATTACACACTTATTTAGTAAACTTATAATTTATTATATGTAAGTATTATATAAGTATTTAAACTGGTTCACTGTCTTACGTCTCCATCCTCGGATACCACTGAAAATCGGTGTCGGAGAACTCAAACTCTCCGATGTATGCCGAGTGGTATCCTTTTCAGTGCCCCTCCACATTGCGCTGCTGTGCGTATACACTATAAGTTTATGTTTATACCTACTTAAGTTAGTGGATATTATTTTGATTTTGCTTACTTTTTTTTTTTAATGTTAACTGTTCTTTATTTATTTTTGTGGAGCACTGAATAAACGATATATTATTATTATTATTATTATTAAATATAGAAATTTACTGCATAATTAACAATTTAAAGTAATTTGAAAAAGACAATCAAAGAATCTTACCCGGACAAAGTTTATTAAATCTTGACACAAAGCATTCCACAGCCTGTTTACGAAATGTCTCCAACAAAGACGAATTTTAACAAGAATTATTAAGAGACAAACAGGCGAATGTTTGAATGAATCAAAGTTGTTCGTGAACATATTCCCGAAGTTGGGCTTAATTTATGCATACCAAATACGCTAGACGCTTGCGAATTTTGCGATCAGCTCTACGAGAATAGGAGATGTCGGAACTTCCTATTGGATTATGTATAAGTTTTAAAAGAGTTACGTTCAAAATGTAGTTTTCAAACACTAAACGCAGTTTAACCCTTGATCTTCTTGCTGGGATTTATAGCACAATAACCGTATGAGCCGATTTTCAACTAAACTAAATGTGACGAAATATATTTTTCGATGCCAGTGGTTAAAGATGTAAGGTAAATTAAAATTTGTACCGCGGCAACGTACTACAACACTACATCACATCTGCGTGTGATGATAGTGTGATGACCATCACGTCGTATCGTATGCGTATGGATGGCGGTATATGTATGAATAAGACGCAGAAGAGCAGCACATCTGCATAATCAGGCTGACTCAAATGAGCTATCATGGTAGTCATGAAATGGCTGGACTGCTCGTAAGCCCACTTTACTACTTATAAAAAAACTGTTGAATTAATTTAACTGTCAAGGGTGTGCTCATCTTGGGCTTCATGGAAAAATTGTGAAGATGTCAGTGATGATGCTGATATTGTGCTATATAGTTTATTAGTATGTTTCGCTAAAATAACTGTAAGAGGCAGTGATATACTTCATTGGAGCATCGAAGACCGGGGATTTAAAGTCATTTGACGACCAGACCAGTGGTACAGGGCTCGGATAAATGGAGCATGTTGCGCTAGGAGTCGCGGGTTCGAATCCCGCCTTGGTCATGGATATGGACATGGATATAAAAATCTTAAATATATAAAATTTCTTAAATTTATAAAATATATTAAATATATTTTCATTGTCTAGTACCCGTAATACAAGTCCTTATGGTACTTAGCACGGGTCTAGGCTAACGTAGTGTGTAAAAAGTCCACAGATATTTTTTTTATTTATAGCTACGCTGTTACATTCCGTTAGGCTTGTGAGTTTCCTTTAGTCCATATAATAGAAATACTACAACTAATACTACTACAAAATTATTCGGATATCTGTGGATAAACAAGTAGTCGCAGGCTTTTAACGACAAAAGACTGCTCTTTTGTAAGAACACTAACTCTAGTATTTCTAGTCTAATATATCCTGTAACTGTGCACTTATAGGGCCTCCGGTCAAAGGTGAAGGATTAAGTACGAAACAATGCCTTTTAGGTTACACTGCGAGTTCACTGGTAATCGGTACAATTACAATACAATCCCCCAGACGCTCTCAGGGAACAATGAGTAATTCGGATCAGTTTCCGACCTCGGCCTTCCGGGCCCTAACGCTTCATATAATTGAAATCATGTTTAATGTAGTATGTACAGTTGCGTTTTGAATAAATTATTATTATTATTTCTTATACTTAATATAAGGGGAAAAACCAGCAGTCGGAGCCATTTTCATGGCTACGCATACTTATACAGATGCGTTCCCCTGCTTCCTTATCTACGCTCGGTGAGTCACCGGCTACTTATACACAGCACGAAACGCGCCAGAATAGTCACTTTAGCCGTGCCGGTCCAATTTAGCTACACACATGCATGCAGGCAGTAAAACTTAAAAAATAAGATGAACGTTAAAAATGAGTTTTGTAAGAGGAACTGGTATGTGTCGTAGCTGAGTTGTCCAGCACGACCCTTCGCTCAAATTTCATGCGGTTTTTAAATATAGGTTGGTAGCACGAAAGACACATTGTTAAGCTTATAACTTAACACTACACACGTCATATTAATTAATTATAAGGCACTTAAACTTATATGACGTCTTTTTTATGGTAAAGGAAGGCAAACGAGAAATTGGAGCCATTTTCGTGACTACCGATACCCATTGACATCTGCATAGCAGATGAGCAGCACTCGTTTCTCCTCTCACCTCCATGGGCCTTTGGCTGCTTACACACCGCACGATACGTCACACAGCCACGTGCCGGCCCAATTTGGCTGCATGCATGCATGCAGCGTGGCACTACCTATTACTAATAACGTAAATATTTTCTGCTATAATGTGCTATAATTAAAACGTCTGCAATTAATATTTTCCGGACTTAAATTCGAACTAATTGAACTTAAGTGTCGCATTCGCGAAGGCTCGCGTGGAATTTACTTGTAAACTCGCATGTAGTTTTGTGTTTAAAAAGGTTTGCGCCTCGAATGCTCCCCAATCCGTGCATATGTATAAATTATGTTTATATGCGAACTTGTTAGTTTTTTCCAATTAAAGTTTCTCTATGAGCTTTTTATGTTAGATTACATAAAATTGTAAACAATTTGATTGTTAAGTTTGTTGGTTTAAATTGAGTCTAGTTGGAGGTAGTGTAATGCTGCAATCCATCCGAATTGGGCCATCACTAGTTCCGCCATTGATACCGCAAGAAAGTAGCTATGGCTACGGCCTGGACTCACGCGTCTAAAGCGTCTTAAGCGTCATAAGAGTCTAAAGCGTCTAAAGCGTCTTGTTAAATTAGATAATGGCGTGAACTCTCGTCTCTCGGTCCCCGTAGGGGGTCCGGGGATACTTGCTCGGGGACGTCCGTCCTCCTTCAAGTAGAGGCATCCACGGCCCGATCAAGAACGAGCCGGTCAGTTGGGTGGCGTACCCCAAGGAGCTCACCGTAATAGGTCACCGTAGGCGAGCCGCACACCTTTAGGGTTCGCACTTGGGCGGTCAGCCCCTGCCGGGTGAGATCACCGGTTGACCCGGTGAAGGCCCAGCAAATGGCAACAGCGACCTAAGTGTGAAGAAATCCCTTAAGGGGCGACTATAACATACGGTGACATTTGTGAAGTAGTAGGCGAATATATAGAGACACGGACCGTGTAACCGGTCCGTAAAGCGGATGCGAGTTTCCCACGCGGGGAAGAAATTCAAGAGCATGCCTACGGATGTAGACATGCTATGAAGAAAGTCTGAGTCGCCCGCATACGCGTACGCTACTAACGAGTTAGTAGCGAGGCGATGTCGGGCGAGCTGCAGGAAAAGGAGATTAAAATTGGGGGCTCGAGATAAGGAGCTCCTGTACTATAAATTCCTGTACCTACTGTAAATAAAATTCGGGGGAGGCACTCCTGGAGTGCAAACCAAAAGGAGTCTTCGCGACATGTCGTGGAGAGAATCTCAATAACTCCTCCTGCGCCGCCCGCATCGCCCGCTTTAAACGCTTAAGACGCTTTAGACGCTGCCGTCCAGGCCTCAGTCTAAACGCTTATGATGCTTTAGAGTCCAGGCCGCAGCCTTTTTGTCACGTTTCGTGCTGTTATATCCTTTCACTGTAAGGGTTATAGCTGCCCCATACGCTAAACTGCAAGTTCAGCGTAATCATACAGAGCCTCGGTAGAGGGCGCGAGTCTCAGTTGCTGTTAAACCTCAATACTAGTCGAGAGTCTTACTATATCATTGTTTTACTATTTCATGTGTCAATTAATATACTTCTATTTCTAGTTTAATTAAATAGTTTTTTTTTAAAAAGAATAAAGCCAAATTCCGTATAATAGTGCGGTGTCCGTTGATCTTTGACGGGAAATGGAGGGCAAAGCATCTATATAACTTCCGTGCTAGTGATTGTGGGATTACAAAAGTGTATATTTTTAATGAAAATAAAATAATTTTAAATTTTGGTATAATATCATTTTATTAATGTTTAATTTGAATTAATTTAAAATAGATAAAGACAAATGTGTAGGGGCATATCACGATTGTGCCGAAGATTAGGGAGCTGGCATGAAGGTGTTTTTTTTTGTTTTAATAAGAGTTAGTAAGAAGGAGAATCTTTTATTGTACACTAGCTTCCGCTCGCAGCTTTGCCCGCATGGATTCCGGACTTCAAAAATGCAGTTATTAGACATATAAACATTCCTCTTGAATCACTCTATCTATTTAAAAAACTCCATCAAAATCTGTTGTGTAATTTTAAAGATCCTTAGCAAGACATACAGAAGTCGGAAAGCGACTTTGTTTTGTATTATGTAGTGAAGATAGCTTTAGTATTATAAGAATGTCTGTCTGTCTCTCTCTCTCCTACTATCTCGGACATGCCACATGCGTTAACATATAGTTATGGCCAAATATTTCGGGTTAATTGTGAGATAACGCACGCCCGATAAAAAATTAGATGAAGGAGAGGAAACCAGCAGTACCAGGGCTTATGCTGATAGAATAACTTCTTTTGGCGCTATCAGTTATCATAAGGTAATATCACAAATATCATAATTTTGGCAAAACCAAATTGTTAAGTTTTTATAGCTTAGAGGACAAAAACAAATCAGAGCCATTTTGTTACTATCGATTCTCATGAACATTCGGAAATTCAGACGCGTAATTGCTCCCTTTCATTCCGCACCCCACAGTCCAAAAATCTACATGTAAGTTCAAATATAAAGTTGGATTGAATTACCAATTGTTACATATTGATATTCAGCAAAACAACAGAACGTCATTAATGTGAAAACAAAAACCACTTTCTAAGCACTTATTTATACAACTGAGCCATTGAAACTCACTCAAAGCCTCGCGTGTTCAATATCAATCTACGATCGCCTGTTCTAATGGCTCTGAATAATTATTATTAAAAAAACCATATAAAAAATTGCTTATGGCCCATAATGGATGGTTTATAAGAATTATGTTTACTGGGTCACCGTCGCACACTATCGCACCAACAAATTAAATCAAATTATATATTGTAGAAATGAACTAGTTTTGATAAGCTGATTAATGGATGCAACTAAATGATTTAAAAGGCAAAGATTTTAAGGCTAGGTCAGCTTAATATTAAAATAATCAAGAATATTAAATCTAATTACAGTTCAGAATGATTGATGATAAAACTTTGACATATTATGTTACTAAAGTGTAAATTTACTAATTTGAAGCTAGAATAAAAAAAAATATTGATAAAAAACAATTATAGTACAGCTTTATAATATGTATCTGCACATTTAGTGTCTACAATAAATTCATGACGGAGAAATTCGTTTCTATCATATTGGATAAGAAATAAAATGTTAAGAAATTTAATAATATACGGTTATTGTACTATTATTTTGTCTTAAAACAATTTACTTTAGTAAGTAAGAGAAGACAACGATTGGACATAATATCATGTCTTTCAAGAATAGATATTACTAGCTACCCGGCACCAAAAAACTATCCTTGGTCATCATCATAATTACTAGTGCCAGTACTATAGTAATACCGGTAGTAGTACAAATATTAGCTATATTTATCTAAAACAACAAACTAAATAATATGCCCTGAATACTTAAAATTACTGTGTAACGGCAAACACTCTAAAGGGATATTAACTGGGAAATTATTAACAGCATGCTCTCAATAATTTATATCAAAAGTATCCCGGGCTATCTTAGGAGGCTTTCGATTAAATTTATTAAGTATTTCTTACACTACCGTTGAATTGTAATTCAGCTATAGTGTAAGAAGGAAAGCTAGCAGTGCGAAAATGTTTTACATACCATGCGAATAGTAAAAATCATAACATCAAAGTTTGTTTATTCTCTTTATCATACAAAGAATAAACTACAGTAAAATAGGTTGAAATAACTTGACATTCAAAGCGTTTCAACTTGTTTTAAACATAATGTGGTATACAACCTCTTTGTTCCTGAGAACCTTTGTCTCTCATCACGCGCACAATTGTGGGAGAAAAATTGCCTCGCGCAAACTGTCCGTTAGCAATTTATATAAAAAACAATATATTATGATAAAAATACAATACAATATAGTACATAACACTTTTATATATAATTAACAAGGGGAACAAATTCGTTTGAACTAAAATATATTAATTACGATTCCAGTGATTGCTGAAAACTATTAAAACAAAATGAAATGTTTTCTAATTTAATTACTAGGAAAATAAAATATTATTTGTAAAGCATGTATTTGTTTAACATAAAATAAAGAATGCCAAATTTGGTCGTATCGTTTTAAGTATGCAATTAAAGTTTGTTATGTATTTCGAATGTGCAAATAAAACTTTTAGATGTGGATATCATCTGTCTATATCTGTCTATATCATCTATCTGTCTCAGTTGTATTGCGATGTATTTCTTAGAGCAGTTCAGCGCAAAGTTATAAACACCCGAAGGTTGACTCAAGATTTTCCACTGCATGGAGTATTATGGAATTGTCCTACGCATGTTCTCCCACATGGCGACTCAACTTCTCTACAACAGTGAAATTATTAGGCTCATTATCAGCAGTTGGACGAAAAAAGTAATTTTATAACTATTATATAATAAAATAGAAACTGGAAACTGAAACAACAATGTTATACAAATATAAAGCTTACATTACAAGCGAAGGTTAGACCTAATTTTTAACTTTTCCGCTAGTGCGACGCAACCACGAAACCGTTCGGAATATTATGAGAGCGTTTTTGCCACCATATGGAGAAATGATTTTATATTGTTATTTCAACGGTATTTTTTTTATATTATCAACTTGTTTCGTGACTTTTTAATAATCGTAACTTGAGCTGACAACAGTATGGTTATCGATGCAAGTCATTGTATACTTAGTGATAGCAGCAGCGAGATAAAGTTTTGTCTTATGAATTATGATCATTATACACTTTTCTCACTTTATTTTTTTACAGTAGGGACAGGGCGGCAAACGAACAATAGTACTTTCAAGACTATCGATGCGCACAAAGAAGTTATACAGACGCGTTGCCCTCCATCCTCCTCCACCCTTATGGATATCGGCTTCTTACACAACGCACGAAATGCGACCACACAGCTGTCACTTTACGCCCCGGTCGTGCCGGCCCAATTCAGCTACATGCATGCATGCAGCATGGCACTTTCTCTTACAAAACATAATCGTACAGCCTTACATCTTTCTTATGGAATAAAGTTCTAAGGGCCTTCGTCAAAGTAAAAATGTAAACTTGCCCTAAGTTTACATTTTTAGGTAAACTGGACATCTACAAGCATCACAAGTCAATTAGAATGATCTTCCTGTTTGCTTCCTTAGAAACATAACAAACAAACTAGCGACTGAAAACATTGAATGAAACTGAAATAGCCACTTGTTGGTAGAATAGAATTAAACAGTCCGGCGCTTTAATTGATACTAAATTTGACCAACGTGCAACTAACATTTATTTCCATAAATTACACCGGGAATGATTAATTAATTATATATACGTATGCATATTTAAAGTTTTTATTGAGTAATAACTGAAAAACCTCTATGCAAATATTTATGGGTTTAGTTAGTCAAAAGACTCCGATCGCTCTTTTGTCTACTCTTCTATCAAAAACCTAATTCCATATTGCGAATGATGCGATAGTCCGGAAACAAGAGCATTGTACTCGATCCACTTGTGCGTGTACATTATATGACGTATATGGCAAAGTGGATAGTCAGATAAAAGAAGTTGATTATCACGATGATTGAACTTTATATACGTTTTTTTTTTGACAGGAAAAAATCATGTATGCATCCTGGCTGATTCTCCACGAGAAGCCACTGTCGACTAAAATCAAATTTCTTTCCAAACTACAGTTGAGCGCCCTGGTAGTAGTCTATCAGCATTTCACAGCCGCTAACCGGACTCGTGTGAAGAATAATTGGACTTCATTGCTAGAGGCGTCGGTGATTCAAGCGATCCCTACAACGTTATAGCTAAGGGGTCAGGAACACCTACATGCTTATTGTATTCGTTTCTATTAATAAAATATTATAATCACAAATCAAATAGCTTAGAAAAGTTTTCGAAATGACAAGCGAAAAAGGAATTTGTAACAACTTGATATTCACTCTTCATTCAGTTGCCAGACAAGAACGTCGGCGCATCCGTAATTTATTTCACAGGCGCTGGATAATGCATCTAGTTGGCAGCGCATTCGTGACAACTGATTTCCGATCGACTTGAAAAAGGAGGAGCTTATTACCCCAAAACCTCCCAGCTCAGAACGTATTAACAATGTTTTTTAAAACTATATTATAGGGTAAAATAACTTTAACGGATCTACTACTGTGCGCTTTAAGCGCAATTTTATCCCACGCACCATTTCAATATGGAATCAGCTGCCCCCCTTGGTATTTCCGGACCGATACAACCTAGGGATCTTCAAGAAAAGAGCTTATTCTTTCCTCAAAGGTCGGCAACGCATCTGTTAGACCTCTGGTGTTACGGATGACTGTGGGCGTTGGTGTTCACTTTACATCAGGTGACCTAACTGCTCGTTTGCCTCCTATGCTATAATAAAAAAAAAATCAGAAGCTTTACAGCAACTGCGGTCGCGGGTTGAAATAAACCGCGATAAAATCCGTTAAAATTGCTTTATTGAAATGATTCATATTCGCGTGAACTGAAGGTATTATTATATGTATAATAAGGTGTTGCTATACAATTTATAATCTTATCATTCGATTTATAAATCTTGGAATTTAGAAGCAATATTTTTTATTGCATAGGAAACATTTGGCAGGAGGAAGAGTGTAATGCTAAATTGTGCCGGCAGGATAGGGTACCTCGCGCTCACGTGGCATCGTAATAGCGTGACAGGTTAATAAATAATTAGCTCTATAGCATTCCCTTAATTCTCATAAAGCAAATTCGCGAAACTATACGTATGTACAGCCATGGTTGGGATGATCCTATTCAGATGCATTTCATCTTAACCTCTGTTTCCATTCATGTTTTCATCTGAATTTCTGAAATCGCGAATTATACGTTAATATTCTTCCAATGCCTTGTAATTACCTCCACTGCATTTCACTTGACAGTTTTTTATTGGATGTGCTTTAGTGAATTGCTTACAGTATTAACTTAAATAACTTATGCTTAAAATAATTATAAATAAGTAAAACTAAAAAATACATATAAATATTAGAAAACCAAGTATTTAAATAATATAATGTTTGCAACATAAGCTGATATAACGTCGTTGCCAAAATAAAACGTCTTATGTGTCACTAATACCAAAAATTTTTTATTGCAGAATCGTGTAGTCTGTTGTCGTACGCACTTTTAGCACAAACTCCTATGTGCATATCATTTGTATTTTAAAAGTTATAAGTAAGTTAGAAAACCTCTCATGTAGCAGTCACGTAATTATGTCTACACAAAACCCCATAATTATGTTCATATATTTTACACATAGGAGATTTTTACATTACAAATAGTTGATAGTACAAAATATCTTATGTATACTGTATGTATACTGTATGTATAAGCGTCAGATGATTTGTATCCAACTTTATTGTCATTTAAGAATTGATAACTGCTAATTAAAGGTGCATAATACTAAATCATGTTTTAATTTTATGAAATAATGACTATTTAATTTGTCTTATGTGTACCTAAAACGTCTTATGTGAATATAAATAGCAAATAAAACGTCTTATGTGTCGAAAAAAATAAATATAAATAAAATGTCCTATTATATTTAGTAGAATCAATACTATACGAATTCGTCTAAAGGACAAAAAATATGCTAATCATTTCAAATTATGATGTAGAACACATTCATTTAAAAAAAAATCAGGGCGATGTATTATTTGGTTCCTATAAAATTTATTGTTTGACACATGAGAGGTTATATTTTGGCAACGACGATAAGTAAACTTCAGAGCATATTTAAAATTGATATTTTATAATCATATATTTATAGAGCATGAAGGCAGACGAGCTGTTGATGTTGTTCTAATAGCCTACGCCTCTCCAAATATCCACACAAACAGAAGTTATGCAAATGCGTTGCTTCCTGTCTCCTCATCTTCCTAAAGGGCCACCAGATCAAAATAATAATAACTACTCATAGGAGAATACGTTGCGATAGTTTAAGGTCCAAGTATTGTAAGGTAAGTAAGATTTTACAGCCAATCGAATGCGAGATCTGATCACAATATCTTTTATTTGAGTCGTATAACTCGTAACCCGCGCTTGTTCCCGCTGACTACATTTCATATTTTGTTTTGTTACGACAGCCATATTTTATTGTGTCATTGTGTCAAAACGTGATATGTGTTCTTTACACGGTTTCTACAATAGAGCCACAATGCAACAAAATGAGAAACTTCCGATACCAAAATTATGGTTACACAAAACTTTTGATTTTATTTCTGGCTCGTAGTTTCTGATCTCACAGATAAATTATCACATGTTTTAGCTTTAAAATTGTAACTATTCAGCATTAAAAGCGCTTTGCTAGAAAGGTTTAGAAACAGATGCGATTCATGCAAGTAAAACTGGCAAATAGTTAGAGACACATCCACTGTATCATGTCGGTGCATAAGATTAGTGTTTTGTTATATTATCTCCTTGTTTGTTTTAGTATTGAAGGAGGGAATTCTTGAATTTGCGGTTTCTGAAACAGCAAATTTGCTTTAGACTTTTAGCGGGTGAGCGCTTGGGATGTTTGCTGAAATTCTGTTATGCCAGACTAGACATGAGCACACCGAGATACGTGAATATTTATATATGTATGCAGTTGTTTGTATACGATCTTCCAAGCATAATATTACCACATAATCTAGTATATTAAATCTGTGGTATAATGTTAGCTTATCGACATTATTAGAATAACACTTATTAATTCAATCGTATCATGTCGTTATTTAGACATTAAGTGCCGATTATTAATTTTTTTGCAAAGCATTTTAAAAGTAGGTTAGTGTAGTTAAAATGAAATGACATTGGCATCGGTAAAAATATTTTTGGAAAAACATTTACGAATAAAAGTTTGCGGTGGTTTTACATCGCGCACGAACATGCTTAGTATGAAGTGCTGTATGCAAGTACGTAAGGATCGTGATATTTTTTTAATAATATAAGGGGGCAAACGAGCAGTCGTAGCCATTTTCGTGACTATCAACGCCCATAGCCCCGCATAGAGGCTAAACAGATGCGCTGCCCTCCTTTCTCCTCCCTTCTCCATGGGCCACCGGCTACTTACACACCGAACGAAACGCAACAGCACAGCTGTCGCTTCACAATTATTACAATTAAGGACAAATGAGAAATCGGAGTCATTTTAATGCTTTTCGACGACTAGAGACATCCGCATAAAGGCTATGCGTTACACTCCTTCCTCCTGCACCCTCCATGGGCCACCGGATACTCACACATCGCACGAAACGCGACAACACAGCTGTCACTTTACGCCGGTTTCGATTAAGCGAGAGGTAGAATGCCGGTCGTGCATTTCGTGCTACATGCATGCAGCACTACCTCTTACTATCCGTTATCTTATCCGTTCATTATATCGCTTGGACTCACATAAATTGTGATTAACATCAACCAGCGTATTCATTACACAATTAATGAGCTAACGTCCTGTGCACGTATACTGTATGACGTATGTGTATTATAATAAATCTAAAGATTTGATCTGATTTATTACGGGTTGTTATTACAGGAAGTGTTTTACACGCGATTATATTCATTCGATTCCTTTAACTAAAGCTATATGTGTAGTTTCTAGAGAATGATAAACTGACGAATGCACAAAATTATTTGATCATTCAATTTAACAACATTACTAGTTCTTGTGATTTCTCTACGTTTATATTTAGTAAGAGGTAGTGCGACGCTGCATGCAGCTGAATTGGGTCGGCACGACAAGGAAGATACCTTTTAACTTACACGATACCGACATAATGTGACAGATGTGCTGTCGCTTTTCGTGCGGTGTGTAAGTAGCCCGTGGCCCATGGAAGGGGGAAAGAGAAAGGAGGACAACACATCTGCGGATATGCCGATGTCTATAGGCGTCGGTAATTACAAAGTTGGATAGCTAAATAGGTTCAGATTGCTACAAAAATTTCTAACGAAAAAATTGTTTAGATTAGGATAAACATAAAATTTAAGCCTGCCTAAAATAACAAGATAATAATAAACCTTGTGGTAGTTAATAAATTGTAGTGCTGTTGGAGTGTGCCACCCCTATAAGCTAGGTCAATCTTGAAATATCTCTCGCTCAAATATTGCCGATGTCGCGATGTGAAGAGCCGAGACTTGTAAGTTTGTTTCCTTTCGTGCGGCTTGTAAGAACTGTTTAGCCTAACCTGGGTTTTAGAAATAAGAGAGCAACTCAGAAAGGCTTGTAAGTGATCTTACTTGGAATGAAATTGTGATGCCTAAAACTTGTATGAATTTGCTACGTAGCAAATTTCGTTGAACAACAACGTAGCAATCTACATTTCTGTTCTACGGCGTAGCAGATGTAGCCGTGTATAGTGCGACAAGCGTCCGATAGACTAAAAAATTTAAGCTCCTTGTTGCTCCTCGTCACCTAAACAAAATGTCACCTCTCTCTCTTAAATAAGATGAAAAATAAAAGTGCAGATTTTAGGGTATTTACTGCAAACACTAAATATCTAACAGGTCACACAATTAACACATATTATTCAAAATGTTTCTCGAAACCCAAATGCAAATTGCGAAAAAACATAATAATAAGAGAAAAAACACTTGATATTTTTTCATTTATTCTCCTAAATGTTACTAGTGCTAACAAATGTTCTTTAAGAACCGTTTTACGTGCTATTTTATTTTTTAAGGCCAAAGATTGTATCGATACCCTCCGGTACGACGTAATGGATATCATTATTTTCTACTTAGCTCCCGTTTTTGTTAACTCGTTTTGTTTTCTTTATAACAACTCATCGACCCACACTCCCACGCTTTTATAGGCGACATAATTTATGTGCTCTTATATTTTGTGCCTCGATCTTTTATATTTTTTCAAACATTATTTTAGAGATCTCTGTCTTCCCCTTAAGGTATCTGCAATGCAATGTGTTATTGTCGTTTTTGTTGTAGTTTTAAGAGAACTGCAGAAAACATGAACGAAATCATACCGTCATAATATTTTCCGACTATTTATTAATATTATAGCGCCTTTATTGTAAATGAAAATAAGATATAATCTAACACGGAAAATTTAAGTTGTTGAGAATTTTGTTCTCATTGAATATCAATGTAAGTAACTAAATTTCAAAATTGTTTTATAAAAAGCTTACCGATAGGATAACTGATACGTGTCTGCATCGAGGTGCCTGGAGATAATGGAGAGTATACTGTAAATTATTTTTAGTAGCTTCAATATTTCTCGATTTATAAGGAACATTACTTATTTATTTATTTCTGTATCATAGAAGACTTATAGCTAAACAGATATTATAATGTACGTGTAGTATGGCAAGCTGACAGCTATTTACAAATCTTCACGACTCGTATAATTATTTGAAAAAAGTGAACACACACACGTGCACTGCTTATGTCATGTGTGTTTGTTCACTTTCTGTATATTACTCTGTAGTAACTTCATAAAACATTGATTACTATTATTATTGGTAAATAAGAAGAAAAACATATTGCCTTGGGCCCATGCCTATATACGTTTTTGGGTGACAAATATATCAAAAAGGGTAAGGTTTAAGCACCTTATGAGTTTAATTATCCAACCAAATTACCACTAACTTAGAACTCTAACACGTTAATAGCGTAGTTCAATCAAAAGTTCATTTCCAGGAGCCTATCACACAGCTATGTCCACCACAATATCACTCACAGTAAGTGTATTAAAGTCGTGTGCTGCATCGCTTGTTACGTTAGCGTACAAAATAGTTTCTCAATTTATACACTTTAATACTAAAGTCATATCAGCCCAATGTCGGCACCCATCTTTGTAGTTTCCCATCTCTTTAGCTATTTCCTCATAACAAATTATTATAGTGCACAGGTGTTTTCGCAAACACAAGTGCAGTCGTTATCCCCTAGAAATCTTGAAGAAGAACCGACAGTTTAATATGCTCTCCGAGGCGTAGGGGTTTGCCACTTTCAACTTTTTGACCCTGGAATGTTACTAGAAATAGAAAAATTCCTGAAAAACTTTTTGGTCCAGGATTTGAACCCCGGAGCCCTCACTGTGTTTGACCATGCTTGCTGTATGTGTGAACAAGAGGATGTCGAGCATACTTTAGGCGCTATTATAAATAAATGTTTAATATACAGCTTTATATACAGTTATTGGATGGCTGTGTTAAATTTCAACTCTCCAAATCATTACGGATTCCACATTCCATTTATATGTACATTCGGAGCGTCTCAAATTCACCGCCTAACAATATTACCTTCGTTATTTGCCTACGGGTTCGCTTTGAAAAAATACTATGTTAGGAATATCATTATTAAAAGGTAGCAAAAAGCTTTTAATCTCAAATTTCTTTTTGTGAATTTCAAATGGTATTTGAGATACGGCATCCAAGTTGCGTATTTATTAATTCAAGTAAATTTAATTCGTTTAACTGTCTAACAGACTTGTGTCGTGAGTAGCGGAGGTATACTCGAGAGCCTGTTTAATTTCCGGCCTGCCTGCTTGGAACGTCGTCTCGGTTTACTTTAATCTTGACGGGCGCCATCTTGTAAATTTTAGATGTTTATTGTATTCTATTAAAGAATGAATCGAAGAGAAAATTGATCAATCATAATAGCTGAGAAACACGTCTGTATTGCGGATAACAATAAGTTTACACTCTACGTGGCTAGCTGGTGAATGAATTCTTTGCTAATGTTGTAAGACATTATATGTGCTTAGATTCAGAACAAAAACGTATTAACTTCCTTTTACTTCTAGAAACGACGTGTCTTAAAATATCGACTACGCGATCGCATTTTGTGGATATTAGAGTGAAAGAACAGAATAATAGAAGGTAACATAATATTTCCATAAAAATAAAGCTTATGTCTTCGCCATAATACTATAAAAAACAAAGTATGTTCCCTCAGTAGGCACGTAATCTGCAGAGACATTTACCACAATATTCACAAATAAAAAAGTCAGGCCACAGGAAAATGTTAACTATCTGTAGCTCCATTACCGTTCGTCAAATTACAAACGAATACAAAAACACAATCTATTTTCTCATTACAAATACCATCGCGTCATTGGCGTCCATTAACAGATATATTATAGTTTTCTCAATACAGGCGGTTGATAAAGAATCGTGGAACAAGCAAAAGGGACAAATGAAAACCTCGAAGCATTGTTTGTACTTTTTTATTCTGCTCCACCGTAAGCTCGTTTGCTGCAATGCGAGTTGTATTTGATAGAAACGCCTTTGAGTTTAATGTTTATAAAGATCTGATTGCGTTCGCAGTTGTAATGCGTTTGAGTACAATGGTTTTAACTTTGATTACACGAGAATTTTATTTCCCAACAAGTTTCTCATTTTCTATTTGTTACAAGTTAAAATCACCTCGTAAATGTCTCTCCTGGGTTCACACTGTAGTTTCAAGAATTGACTTTTAGACTGGACTTTGAATAACACTAGTTTATGTAAGGTATTTTTTAGTTTTAGGAGAAATATTCATCTCAGCTATGCAAAAGGTAAAGGTTAGCGCTATAAATACATAGCGCTAACGGGCATCCACTTGTAAACTTCGAAAACACGTCGAAAGCTTCTTTATCGATACAAACATATAAGATATATAAATATACAAATAATAATTAACATTATCACCGCTAAAGAGGATGGCTTCGGACTTTTTAAGACAAACCCAGCCTTCGGTTATTATATTTCGGCTATTACTCAATTCTGTATGTTTGTGGATTGCTTCGGCGCCTTTTTATGGTGACAAAAAACATTCTCATTAGACTGCTTAGATCTTTCCTTTGCACTTTCCCTATCCTCTATAAGGGCAAAACTGAACCGCAATTGTTATCTTTGTCGACATTGTTACTTACATGTTGTTACCTACTAGTGGTGGGCGGATGAACGCAGCCGGGACAAATTATTTCCTAATGCATCTTGCCGCTCAATGGTCCATGTTTGAGCAGCTTTCTTTTAGATACTTAGGTTGTCAACTTCACATTGTAGCGGCAAATTATCAACCTTTATTGTCTTTATAGTGTTATTGTTTCCATCGTTTCCTACACATATCAGGGAACCTGAATAATCTACGCAGCCCATCCTGCATTTATTGCTGTTTCCGTCAGTTTTACTGATATTACAATATTAGAATACAACGACATTTAGCAAACAGCAGAATAAAAAGACTAATAGAACATGCTTATTAAAATACAAAGAAAGTTAATTTATTTACAGAAATAAGTAAATCTTTTCAAACTCGACTCCTCGTCTTGCAAAATATAATAGGACAATTCACAATCATAAAATTATAAGGTATTCAGGATAAGCTTTCGCAGCGAAAATATTTTTATTGCGTCTGCTCGTTACGGCTGCTTTAAAATAAATTTTGCCGCTCAAACACCTCAAAGTAACAATCTCATTCATTAGTTTTTAATTAAATTCATATTCGTGCGACGCGTGCTACCGCGAACCTTAATTAAAGTGAAATATTCCAGTGGAGATATGTCGAGGGGTGCCAAAGGGTAATAAATTGTGTCATCTTAAGTGAACTATACGTACCTTCAATGAAATAACGTATTTATAGGCAACTCGCTGTTGCCGTGAGCGACTGAGCTGATAGCTGATACAATAAATATGTAGCTAACATGTTTTACATATTATTATTATTTTTTATTTATGCATATCTATGTGTCTCACAAGCCATACTTTATCGTTTTTATTATAATCAAAGGATTTTGTGTATATATTGATATTTACAATCAACGAAACTCTTCTAATGTTGAGAGTAAAATATTATATACCTACCTGTTATTTACTAAATTAGGTTTTAGCAAATCTTCGTAGTTGTTTGGCTTAGTTCATAAAAAAGAATTGTTTAAGAACAAACAACGTGAAAAGAGAACTACAGTAAACAAGTTCCGTTTTGTACTCTTTAATGGAGTATATAAAAACTACCCTCTAACTCGTTAAGTATGAAATTGAGTTTCTTTCATACAAACAATTTCCTGTTATTCAGAGGTTTTCATTTACACCTTGCAAATGGCAAATATAACAAACGATAAGATCGCATGACTGAAAAAGATGTTGTGTTTCTTTTTTACAATAATTATATATAACAGTTATTAGTCATTCAGCTAATCAATAACTCATTTATCTTAATAATCACAATATAAATATCTTACATTAACAACTTCTGACTAAAATTTGTAATTAATTTTCCACGTTATTAGGTCAGCAGGCAGAAGCTTCAAGCATTGCCCCTGGTCTTATGAATGTACGATAAGGAGTGTAGGCTTAGCCGATGTTGGGATCCTTCGAATTTCTCTGCAACAGAGCACAGTTTATTTAGCACTTGAGACCCTACAAGCTAACCGGAATTTTAATACAATGCTGTAAAACCAGCCCTTAATACTGTTGATTTTCGCAAATAACTGGTGGTCTTGTGATTTCATAAACATTCACGGATACCTTTTTAATAAAATGTATTACTATTAAAAATACTATACTTACCAATAAATATAATATATGTAGGTGAATAAGATGAAAATTGTAAAAATTACAGCTGTAATACAAAGGAAACTAAATTTGCAGACGAATGAGGTAAGAAATACCCCTCGAAGACAAACTGTAAATTACAAAGGCTCTCATTAAGGTCTATATTCCTTTTTATTCTCTCACACGCACAAAGTATTTTCCTCATAAAGTGGCGCAGGGGTTCTTAATTAAAATTAAATATGTACCAGATATAAAATCGTGACGAAATTTATTTTAAGATTAGACAAACGAGCAGTAGTAAAATTGTAAGTAACTAAAGCCTAGGTAGACAGTCCTTGTTCCAAAGAGCTATGCATGACGACTAAAGGGGTTTACAATCTATGTCTTATATTATGCTTTATCACTTTAGTAATAGAGATTTGACTGCGTCGCCGTCGTGATCAAGAGATAAGCATGTTCAACCACAGACGTGACGTCTTGGGTTCGAATCCTGGGTCCGATCAAAAATTGTTATTGGGAGAATCATGAATCAGAATCATCAGAATATGAGAGTAAGTGAATAGAAAAAGCACTTGTGTTTGCACGCACACTTGTGTAGTGTGTTCCGATGCACATAGACATCTGCATAGAGGCTAAACAGATGCGCTGCCCTCCTTTCTCTTACCACCTCCATGGGCCAGAACGTAATCATTATATTTATTATTATAGAGATGTGCTCAATTAATCGTTAAAGAATTTTCTAGTGTTATGAAAATTACTTTCCCGTGATAAAATGAAACTTATTTCAGTGGTTACTTTTTGTTCTTGTACGCGATGCACTAAGTGCTATGCACTTACACAGAACGCTGTTACATTATTAAACACACAAAAATAAAGAATTTAGTTCATTATATTTCCATCTTTCATTTTCATATATTTTCATCAGTTCATTAACATTTTAGGAGGTTTTTTAGTATAAGGAGAAAGGTACAGTGGGAGACGCCACCTTGCAGCTATGGGGGGCTTGCGTGCCTCTGGGGAGAGACCAGACTAAGAGCAGCTGAGTTGAGGGAGTCCTCCACCTGTCCCTCTGAATCAGCAGATGGCGACATGAATTGGAACGGGTGACGGGTTCAATTTTTGTACGAATAGGTGGCGTGCTCCTATAGAGTAATGGGGCCAGGAGTCAGATGGGAACCTCAACAATTTCACGGTTCCGACGTCGTAGTAGGGACTGGTAAAAGCAGCTGGACAGTAACCAAGGAAAAGTCTTGCCTTTTCGTCGCGGCCAGCCTGTCGCTGGTAGGATCCTGCTGTTTAGAGATCCAGAACCCTCTAATTACATCAGCCACAGGCACCCGCAGGGTTTTAGAAGGTATTGTACTCCCATGTGTCGAGTACCACATAAGTCTAAGAGACACCCGGGCTTCAAGGCATCATCATTCCTAGCTGAAAACCGTAAGAAGAATAAGCATTTAATTATTCAGTTTCATTTATTAACAAGCAGTTTCATCAAACCTTAGTAAATAAGCTATATTTTATAAAATGGTTTTACACAATGCAACATAAAAAACAAAACTATTCGCTCAAAGTCAATATTTCCAACAGCAACTGGAATATAATGATTAAAAAGAACGAAAAAGTGAAATAAAATAAAAATCAATAACGTAAATTTTTGTTACAGGTACGTTCCATTAAATCAGCGGGAGTCGCGTAAGTTTTTCAAACGCAGTTTTATTCCAGGCGAGCAAATATTTGAATAATTCCACATTTGAATACCGACATTGGATTTTTGTCTATGAAATATTGTATAATGTGCGATATAAATCATTTCTGCCCAGTAAAGCATGGGACGTCAACAATATGACCATTTATCATAGCGTATGTATATCGACGGCTAATTCGTAGTTATTCAACTGCCTGAGGATCGTAAATCAAAGAAGCATACTCTATAGTACTTAGTACTTGTATCTTACTCGTTATTAGCTTTTTTAGTAGGTATATGATACCAGTAGTGGGGACCTACTACTACATTTTCCTTTAACGATGTCTTATGTTTACGTGAATATTACTCATTACAATAAAGCCACTTTAACGGAATTTTTCACGGTTTATTTTATTTATTTACAAGCCCAGTATAATAAGCTTTACACCAACCATGGTGACTTCATCCGTGATAATGGTTGCTGTAAATCTTCTAAAAAGTCGAGCTAGTTAAATAATTCAATAAACAGCGATAAAATTCATAAAATGTATGTTTTATTGTAATATTTTCCTTTCATAATGATAGTTTTGAAAAAGTAAATATGGATTTAAATTCTGAAGAATACTTCATAAAAATCGTTTTAATGAAGTTTTTATATGTATGAGGCTAACAAATAGTCCGATCAATTGATAACAAGCTAGCAGCCGTGGACATCCACCCAGTCAGAGAATATTGTGCATACGCGCCATTATGCAGTTGTTTCTGTTGTGTCATCCGACTCTCGAAAGTGTACGAAATTGTCAATAATTCTACTCACCACATTGGTATTATTTAAGCTAGAGGTTTTACTGCGTGCTTCTTATTATGTATATTCTCTAATCTTTTATCGCTCGGAGATTGAAAGATATTCCAATTGTTGAATGGTGAAATCCAACGTCCACTTTGATTGCAAATGTTTCAGTTAATAGTCAGGAAACCCGTCTAACCATTAAAGTTGTAGCTGGGTACAAATCCCAGCATCCGATGTCTTTTATCCCCGCATAAAGATAAATTTTGTTAACGATTTGTGTCCTCCATATATTGGTACACGCATCGGAATCTTCCATAATATATTATTTTACAGTATTGTAAGAACAACACACTCGCTGTTGGAGTACCCATTTGAAATAAAACAAAATAAAATCTTTTTGAATATTTTCCCACAAAATTCTTTTACTTATTCGAAACACTTCGAACTGCTCTGAAAAATATTGCCTTCCTTCTAATCAGTTGAATATGCACATTAATACAGATTTGCGTCCATGAAACCCTCT
Source organism: Calycopis cecrops (assembly GCA_001625245.1). Lineage (NCBI taxonomy): Eukaryota > Metazoa > Arthropoda > Insecta > Lepidoptera > Lycaenidae > Calycopis > Calycopis cecrops. Next base: position 174,532 of record LUGF01046147.1, on the reverse strand, counting down.
TAATTTAATTTGAACATACAAAATTAACAATTCCGCAACATAATCAAAAGGCGAAATCTTACAAATTAATGCCTAAAAGAAGTTTTTAATCACACAAAACGAGTCTCATAAAGGTACCGTGTTGGAACTTTGTTCTGGGCATACCGGATTTTATTTTTAATTATGCTTTCTCTCCGTTTTAAAAAGTACTTTCAAGTCTTCGTGCGACTTAGTGTTTGCTTAGTCTAATTATGAGAGAGTTTCTGTTAGATATATTTTAAGAACATGTGGCGTAGCGTCCACATAACTCTAGATAGGAGCAGCAATTTTGCTCTAATTAAAGCTTATTTAATTTGAACCGGTGCGGGAGATGTATGTTTACGCATGCTATAGAGCCCGCGTGTTAAATATAATATTATTTAAAATGAATGCATTATTTTATGCCAATACTTGCATTAATTACATAATTACATAAATACTTTTGGTATATAAATAAGATTATCATTGCTGCAAGCATCTCTTCTATAGTAGAAAAATTAATGGTGATTCAATGTAGACGAGGTAGGAATTGGCTTAAAAATTTGTAATTAAACCTACATACTTGTTATTGTAAGAGGGGTAATTGTTACCCCCGTAAAATACTGCCACCTTGTCGTGGTGGGGAGGACTCGTGCCTCTGTGATCCCCAAGGTCATGCCGGACAAGGCTACCCATATCTGACAAGCTAGGGGGGAGAGGCCAGACAAAGAGCAGCTCAGAGGTGGGAGGTCCTCCACCCGTACCGATGAACCAGCAGATTGCGGCGTGGAACAGGACGACTGGCAGAATTTGTTCGAATCGGATTTTGAAGTATTGTGGCTAGCGGTCAGGATGAGAACCTGATCCCACTGCATGGTTCCGACGACGTAGTAGAGTCTGTTCAGAGGGGACCGGACAGTCACTAGGCAGGAGAAGTCTGGACTTTTCACCGAGGCCAACATGTCGACGGATATATGCAGTTTCTCGCAGGGTAGTTAGGGACTACGCAATAGCCAAGCCTGACACTGTACCCGGTTTAGCCACCCGGGCGCCTGGATAGCGTACGTAAAGGTATTCCTCTGCGTTATCAAAAAAAGGTGAACTGACTTGTTATTTAATATCAATTAATTATAGTGAATCATATCACGCGAAGAATAGGCTCTCTGAAGTGGGAATGGGCTGGATACACTTGGGACAACATATAACTGATGGACCAGCAAGATTTGAGAGTGAGGGACAGGTTTTAGAAGATGAAGTCTTCGACCATTTAAGTTGTGAAGACAATATATAAAAATGTAACTATCAGATGACTCGTGTTCTCAGCTCCTTGCAGTAACAATGTGCATAAAACTGAAGTATTTAAGTTATATTAACCGTAAACACCAATTGGCAGCAACTTGACGATTCTCGTACGTATTTTACCCAACGACATCACGTTAGAAGATAAAACAAAGGGAATGTCTATAATAAAGTAGGTACACGACAGACGTGCGGGCAATTACGTAGCGTCTGTACTTCTCATTTTATCACGAATCATAATGACTCGTACTAAAACTTGGAAGGCAAAGTATACTTTCGTCGTACGTTTTGTATTTGCTAAAATTTGGATTTGTATATAGTTTGGTGAGTCAGCGTTTTATACGTCTGAGTATTTGTATTGTAAGAGATACCATTACTATATTGTAGACTAGTCGAACCGACAGCCGTTGTATTGTCAAAATAAGTATTTTGCATTGAACTATATTACTATCAAAGTAATAACTCATAGCAACGTACGCAGTAGTAATAACCCAGTGGTATTTTGACTTTTTTTATTATTTTCCACTACAATAGTGTATACAAGTCGTATGTTACCGAAGACTAATACCTATATAATAAACTAGCTGTGCCCCGCGGTTTCACCCGCGTTTAATTTCTAAGAAATCCATATAAACTTCAACACCCTATTTCACCCCCTTAGGGGTTGAATTTCTAAAATTCCTTTCATAGCGGATGCCTACGTCGTAACATCTACCAGGATGCCAAATTTCAGCTTGATCCGTGCAGTGGTTTGGGCTGTGCGTTGATAACTGGCATAAAATTTAATTAAAATACGTCCAGTGCTTTTGGCGTGAAAGCCGCACAAGACACAGATAGAATGACGTCTTCTAAAGTTTTATTATATATATACCTAGATATAGATATAAAGATATAGATGAATGATACGACCTAGAGATATTCCAAAACAGAGCATATTCGCCTCTGAAAAGTCGGCAACGTATCTGTTAGTCCTCCGGTGTAGCGTATGTATATGATCGTTGGTGATCATTTGAAATATTTATAAAAAACAATGAGGCTGCCTCTGTCACAAGTAAGTGAACAGTGAATCGCTTTTTGTTAGGTATTTTAACTCAACCGACGACGGTCTTTACTTAAGCACATTTATGCCACCGACTGGCAAACGAGCTGTATATTTACCTGATAGTAAGGGATTATACCCCATATACATTACTTGGAGATAATTGCAGCCTCAAATGCGGTACTATGTCATAGCATTACCAAGTAGAAACTCAAAATACTTTCAACTGTCAAAAGCACAGCTCAGTCACTTTGACATCGTTCAGTCATTTTGACATCACCTAGCAGACATCAACATCTGAATGCTACCCTCTCTGATCTATTTTGAATATGCAGCACAACAAAATCTAATCTCATATATGAATATGAGTTCGTACGGAATGCGTAGGGTGCGGCTTGCATACCAAGTAATGGCTGACTACATATTGCAAGACCATATCCCGTCCTCCGAACAATATTTTGTGCTGTACAGTTTATGATATCACTGTCTTATGTCCAAATAGTTTCATGATCAGCATTGTTCGATCCGTTGCGAAAAATGATACTATTTTATTTTGCACTAGCTGCGCCCCGCGGTTTCACCCGAATAAGTTTCGGTCCCGCGGAAATATCATGATAATATCTAGCCTATAATATGTTAACCCGATCTTTTAGTAATATTCATGCAAAATTTGAAGTAACTCCATGCAGTACTTTTTGAGTTTAACCCGGACATACCTACTGACAAACAGACAAACAGACAAAAGTTCTTAGAACTATATTTGGCCTCGATATCGATTGTAGATCACGCCCCAAGTATTCTTTTAAAAAAATATTCAATGTACAGTTTTGACTTTCTTACAATTTTATTATATGTAAAGACTAGTCGATTCGATATATTGTTATGGTAACGTGTAACGTAATGTTATGTGGCCGAATTATCAATCCGTCATTTTGCCCTACAATGGTGTATTTCAAGTCCAGATACCGACTTCTGCATTATATATATTGATAAATTATAGCCTAAATGTTAACGTACACTAATACCTAGATAACAAAAAACTATCATCAAAATCCGACCAGTTTTTCCGTGAAAGCCGCACAAGACACAGACAGAATGACGTCTTCTACAATTTTATTATATACATATTCCAGAGTGAAAGTAGAACACTTGTGACAGATCAGAGTTGACAGATGATGCCTAAGATATCTGCAGCCCTCTAGTCATGATAATAAGCTAGTAGCTGTCTCAAACCATCCACTGTCGTCCTTGCATTGATCCCTCTTTCCACTCTATGGCTAAACATAAAATACGGAATGTAACATTTTAATTGACCCTCAATCGGTAAACATGTAAATAAAAAAATAATACTTATTCTATGCGATTTCTAAATTGCCTGTATACAAATAAAAAAGATCACTAAGATAAAAAAGCATGCAGTTTTATTATTAAAAAAGGCGATTAGCAATAAGCACACACCATTTACTTAAACTAAATACCACAATCTTTTGCACTCACGTTGAAACCGCAACAAGAGCTATAAAAATAAAAATAAACGCAAAGCCATGTGCTCCATTCACAATAACAGCACTTGAAGAAATAAAATAGTAACACTTAGTGCGATTAGTGCCACGATAGTGTTAAGTGCTTTTTATTAAAACTAATGAATCTCCTTCACTGCATTGCAGTAGACCACAACTAAAATAATAATTGCGTGTACTGTTCTACTTAGCGTGACTATTATTAATAATTCCTTTAAAAATAAAACTTTAGAAATGTTTAAAACTATAATAGTAAGGAAACAAAATATTTTAAATTTATAGCTACGGTTTTAATTTACCTTTTGCTTTTAAACCGTCCTTTTTTGTTGTGACGTTTAAATTTTGCTATTGTTTCTTATAAGGCTATAGTATCGTTCGTGATAAAGCCATTGAATAAACAACTAATAACAATAAAATGTCATGTTAGTTAGTGCATGTTGATGGCTATTCGAAGCCGGTGACCATCTCAGAGAGAATAACCATTTGCGCAGAATATTTTCTTAAGGTGCAAGAGTGTATAGGTATGTGCAGATACAAGTAGTCCCTCATTCTTATACGAGGATGGGACGGCAGTTCAACCGGAGAGAAATCAGCTGCAGGACCAACGACGGCTAAGCGTGCTTTCCGAGGTATGGGAATGTGACACCGCCAACTTCTGATTACAGACTGTTATTAGATATTGCAAAATCCCAATAACACTTTGGTCCGACATGGAATTCGAATGCATAACCTCATGTCTGTGACAACTCATACCACTAGAGCACGAAACAGTTTTTAACACACAACATCCACATGTCCACCGCCTCGAGCTCTCTCTACACACACAGCCTAAAACCAAACCTAAAAGAAACCCAAAAGGATAGCCTTAACAACCGTTACACTTACTACAATCCTACTAATATTATAAATGCGAAAGAATGTTTGTTACTCTTTCACACAAAAACTATTGAACGGATTTTCATGAAACTTTACAGTAATATAGCTTTCATATCAGAATAACATAATAAGTTAAAATGTATAGGAATTTTTTATAACCCGAAATCCACGCGGACGAAGTCGCGGGCGGAAGCTACTATAACAATAAATGTATGAAAATAAATTGAATAATTATTTATGATAATACCTTTAAAAACAACGTTCTCTCAACGTTAAATATTTACAATAACAACAATCCGTTTCATTCTTCAATCTCCTCCATTATTCTAAATTGGTATTAGCGAACGAAATTAGTTTTAAACTTTACAACTCACTAGCTGAATGTAGTGACGTAACAAATTAAATATGGCCACCCATAATCCGGCTAATTCAGAGCAAACGACCGTACTAGAGGATTACAATATAAATCGTAATCGTTATCCGATCGTCAGCTGCTGAATATTGCTCAAACGCGTAGTCATGCTGTATTATTGTGATGCCTGTAACGTGACCGGTCCAAAGCGAATAGCTTTTGGACTTTATACTTGTTATACTGTTTTTATGTTTAGAATTTCTAACATGTTGTGCTATATGGGAAAAATATATGTACTGTTACAGTCAAATATTACAAAATTATTGTGTAGATGTTTTGTTTTTAGGCTAACAGGAAACAAGTAGGAGCTTACTGATGACTATACGTCACATGACTAAACGTTACGTGTCGCTGTCCTCCAAAGACAATATTATATGGGGTAAAAATGGCCTCACCTGATGTTTATTCACAATTTGGCTACCATGCAACAATGGAACTGGAGTGTAACTAATAGCTTTTTTATTTATA
>LUGF01046147.1:142216-162604 GCA_001625245.1 Calycopis cecrops | reverse complement strand
AATCTTTGCCCCCACATATTATAAAAAAAAAACTCTTCACAAATAAAGTAATAAAACTGTTTTATCGGTATTTACGCGAATTACTTAAGTAATTTACAAACCCCACGTTCGGGTACTTTTAATAAATTATGACATCAGGACGTCTTTAATTTCAGTCCACCCGTTACCATGGTTGCTGTAAAGCTTCTGAAACGTCGGTATTGTAAAATAAAAAAAATAAACATTTGGAGTCGAACCTGGGTGTTGTTCATCTGCCTTGTACACTTTGTGATAGGTACTTAGAGTAGGCTAGATTTATAAATAAATAAATAAACATTTTATTTTGTATACAAATACAGATAGTTAACTTGAATATGTTATACAAACAATCTTAAACATAATATATAAACCACAGATTTACGTATTACGTAAAAACAATTATATCATTATTTATTTTTAATTAAAGTCACTTAGTTTAATTATGTACCTAACTTAATCGAACTAAGTGATTATTTATATAATTTAAATTAAATTAAAGTCTAACTAATCTTAACTAATTAAACTAATCCACCCAGAATTTATTATATTCGGATAGACAAGATAAGAAAGAAATGAATAAAAAGCAATATCTGTTTATACAATTGCAACAATAAAATATGCAATCAATAAAAAGTTTATGGGCGTAACAATTCCACCCCTTTCCATACCATTTAGGGGCCATGTCGTAAAACCTCCCGATACACGTTTTACTTAACGTAAAATGTATTTTTATATAGAAAATGCCGATAATAAACATTTGTTATTCGTGAATTTCATTACTGTAATCTAAAATAGTGTCCCTTTTATCGCAACTTAAAAATGGTTTACATAGCTTAGACATTTAAATACATTTAACAATTGTTTTAATGCTGTTGTGAAGAATAATAATTATATATTGTTTTATACTTGAATACGTTCGAATTGTGGTAAGGAAAATGTTTAAATTTTTATTTTCGTTACATATACATTCTTCATTACATAGTAGCTATATGACAAACATTTTCGATAAAAAAATATAGGGTATTTAATATCTCCTCATCAGCATGTTGCAACAACAACAACAATAGAAACAATATTTTTATTTGAAAAATATAATAATAATCGGTGTGATCACTGGATATTTTTTTTTATAAATCTGCATATACTTAATAAGTATTGCCGGATTTATGTATATATGGACCAGCTGGTCCAGGTTATATAGGTATCAAATAAATATGCAGCCAACCACTCATCCACACTAGGTGTATGTCCAATGAACGACAGATGAACATAGCTCGTGGATTGCCAAGCTCTATTCAGCGACGTTTGTAAGAGCAGTTTCACTAAATAGCTTCGAGCTTAGTGTTTCTCCTTTGAGCTTTGATAGAAAATTCTAGAGTTACCACGTAATAAATTCGTAGGTTCTCTTTATAGCACAACATAAAAACTCTTTTATAGATTTAAAGAGTTAAAAACAAGATATAAACTTACTAGAATACTGTTGGGTATTTCTATTTATTTATTTTGATTTATATTTTCAGTATCTGGATTTGCATTTGTAGAGATAAGCAAGTGAAGTGATCACTATCAGTTTTTTTAAGGATTTTTAGACACATAAATTTTATAAGAGGGCTTTTAACCGTTATGAAATATAAGAGAGATACATAAGAATATATTTTTATAGTATAAGGGGCGATCGACTAATTTGAACCATTCTCATGATAACCGACGGCCATAAACATCCGCAAACAGGTTATTTAGGTGCTTTGCCCTCCTTCCTCCTACTCCCTCCATGGTTCTGGTAAAGACGTTTCATGTGTTAGGTTCCAATAAGTAGACTTGATGATGATGTGATGATAAAACTTACCGATTATTAATTATTAACGGCCTGGGGGTAGGTATTCGTGTTATCGTCAGCGAGGAAAACTTAAACTGATTGAGGTTCCTATTCTGTTGCGTAGATAGGAATATATCAATACAGTAAAAGGAAAAGTAATTATTATTATTATAATTAATATGTTGCTAAATTATAGGTTAATTATAGGTATTATATGTTTCCAACCACAGTGACTATGAGTGATTAATTCCAACTTTAATGATTAAGAAATTTAATTAGATATATAAATTGTAGCCAGTTTTTCAGAAATCGCCTGATTGATTCAAAATTTTACACAAAATAATCGCTTAGCTGTTCAAAATGTAACACGTTTCAATAATTTAATATTTTGATGAGTTTTGATGATATATTGAATTTTATAAGAAGCATATCAAATTTGAAGGTTTTCTTATTTATATACATTGATTATTATTTAAATACTTAATGAACTCATTTTTTTATTATAACTAGGTACATAGTTGATTGACATACTGATTCAACTGCTTACCATACAACTATTACTAACAATATTATTATAGGCCATAATATTATAAGACGGACGAGCCCATGGATCAACCAACGGCAAACTATGCCTCAAATAAACCCTTTTGTACAGATCATTGTAAAATACAAAATAGGCATGTAAGGTACAGTCACAATAATATTATATTTATAGAAATATATAATGTACCTAATTAATTATTCTCTATATATTTTTTTAGATTAAGCTTTCTTTATTTAAGAATAGGATTCCTTCGACACTGTCAAATATACTTTAAAAGATTTTTGACATATAGGACTTAATATACTTTATTGTTTTAATAAAAATCATTGAAATAATTATTATTCTCCACGGCACAAAATAAATATAATACTACAAAATGGTACTGATTTCATACATGTAATGTTGAGTAAAAACCACACTCACCAAGATATATTTACATACAAATTATTTAACCAAATATAGAATCTAGTCCTCTGACAAATGTGAAGCTTAATTAATTTCTATTTACTCGAAACTTAATCAAAGGCGTGTTGATTTAAATAGTTTGACGTTTGTTCTCATGCAATTACATTTAATTAGGTGCGAGAGAAATGTGGTTTATGCATAGGGCTTGTTATTTTTTTCTTTTTTTTTAATATAGAGCAATGAACTAAAGCATAAATTACGGCTTTCAAAAGCTATCCTTTTTAGCAACTCGGAGAAATGCGTTTACGTACCATGACCAGTTTTATGTTGATTTGGGTTCTACGTCCGCAGCACGGGGTTGTACCGATTACCACTACAACCACCGCGATTGCCATGAGTGTCACCTCTACAGAATAACTACACCAAATTAGGGACAATACAATGGGGTACTCTGCCCGTATCCCGTGGGGAAAATTGTGTCCTCCCCCTGCAACATAGTCCCCTCTTCTTGTAAGATGGTTTTTTGTTATTGAGTTCTACTTCTAGCAGTAATAAAATTACCAATTATTATCATCATAGGCGTATTAATATTGTGAAAGTCTAATAGTATGTACTATATTATGAAATGGAAAATCTCAGTTGCTATTTTAAATAATAAGGTGGTCACATAACATTGATGCCCATAAACCCATTGGACATGATGTCATATGCTTGTTCCGACACATTGTCACTCACTACAGATTAACGCACAGCTGTAACTATTTGAATGATGGAGTAATTATTTGGAGACAGCATTCGCCAGGCAACACGAAATTATTATTATTATATTTAGCCCTATATCATTTGTCCCATTGTTGGGCTAAGGCTTTCGCCAATTTTTCCAAATTTTTTTTTTTATGGTATAAGGGGGCAAACGAGCAGTTGTAGCCATTTTCATGACTACCGACGCCCATAGACATCTGCATAGAGACATACAGATGCGCTGCCCCCCTTTCTCGTCCCACCTCCATGGGCCACCGGCTACTTACACACCGCACGAAACGCGACAGCACATCTGTCACTTCAAGCCGGTCTCATGTAAGCGAGAGGTACCTCCCCGGTCGTGCCGGCCCAATTCGGCTGCATGCAAGCATGCAGCGTGGCACTACCTCTTACTAAAATTTCTCTCAAATTTCTCTACAATTTCTCTATACAGAGCGCCAATCACGCAGGTATAAGTCGAGTTCATCTCGCCATCTCCTTTTTGGATATAAAATAGAAGCTAAAAAATAAATTCCACGTATAATAGGGTAACCCATACGATGCGATGTTGTAAAAACCGTAACGAATGTCTAGGCATAAAGTATGCAAAGAAATGCAGCGTAGCTGACATCACATTACTATACGGACGATATACCAACTATAAAACAGGTGTATAAATGTTCTGAAATACTTTATAGCTTACCAAAAGTGCTTGCATAAAAGGAAGATATTTTCACAAGTGAACCAGCTTTATAAGTTTTATTCTGGACCATTTGCGAATATCTTTTTGTCGCAATCTTTTGACTCGTAAAACTTTATGTTTAACTTTGTAGTTTTTTAACAAATATTTCGTGGCTTACGCTTGCTTATCTTGTAGGAATTTCAGGCAATGCAGAGGCATGGAATGCTTGATAATCAACTAGTCTTACTATTCGATAAAATGTATCAAAGTAAATTTACGCTGAAAATTAATTGAAATAGCGTCGTACCGGCATGAAGTAAATATTTTATCATGTGGAGGCTTCCAGGGAGACTACGGAAAATGGATTCATCAAAAAAGAACAAGGCATGTGCATAATGTTTATACTTATGCGTCGATAAAAAAGTCTTATGTAGAGTCGTTATTTTGATTCACCATCAGTTTGCATATATTGCGGGCTTAGAAAGATCAGAAAGATCAATTACAAGATACATTGTAAGCAACATTGGTAAATCTGATTACAACATTGATAAATTATACATTGAAGCAGCATATTTTCCAAAAGTGTGTGTACATGTTGCTTACACTACGATTAAGATTTCTTGTTAACCTCCTAATTTCAGAATTACTTCACTCACTCTATTTATAAAATAGGCTGTGTTTCAGCCAGATACCCGATAAATTTTTTTTGGAAACAAAATTGACTCTTGCACATTTTTATTACAAGATTAATCCAATTATCAGCATATTATATCTATTGTCCGCCACTACTGGAGATAGAACAGTTTTATTGGTGTGTGTGCGATTGGTGAAGTAGCCAATCACACACTCCGCAGAACAGGTGGAATATGTATCAGCAAAGTTCTAGAACGGAAGCCTCTACAATTAACGCAAATATAATATATTGATGTCGTTGTGATGTTCACGTCTTTATGTTAATAAAACTGTTCTATCCCCAGTAGTGGCGGACAATAGATATATGCTGATAATTGGATTAATCTTGCAGAAAGAAGGAGAAAGAAAGAAAAAATTTATTTATTTACATAATTCCACACGAACTAACACATTTACATGTTATAAAAGCTTATCCTTAATATGATGAGTTCGCCTACGATAGTGAACCTTTCTTAAATCAAATATTTCCTCACACAAAAATTTCTATACCTCTCCTGAAACACCGTAAAACACACTCCAAACATCCAAATATATTATTTACAGAAAGTCTTTTTGTATTATAAAGCCTCTTTCGTATCGTCTGTAAACAATGATAGCCATTATAATGGAAGAATAATTTTTAGCAGGAAAATTCGTTTTCAATTTCATATTCTATTTTTAACGGATGTAATAAGGCTGCCTTTCAGGACAGTTCATATCCGAGTCGTATTTAATGAATTTTTTCGTTGTTTTACAAGTTGAATAAGAGCGTATTAACTTACATACCAGCTCTATTATTACCATAAAGTATAACATATTTTATCGTATGTACGTAAAGATTTTTACAATTTCTGTGGCTTATGGAATAAGTAATGCCGATATATTTCACTTTATGCCAGGTAACCGAAAGGTACCACTTGATTTTGCTGACACAATTAACATGTATGGCTGCAACAGCACTACCTTTATCAGCATCTAAACTTCCTATTTTTAAAAATAGTTTTGAAAGAAATATGCAGCAAGTCACGTGACATCATCTTCTATCTATCTATCTATAAATATAAAAGGAAGTCCACGGCCGTGTTTTGTTGTCTGTCTGAACTCGAAAACTACTAAACGGATTTTATACGGTTAATATATTACGGAAAAAGTGATTCTTGAGGAAGGTCTAAGTATATAGTTTACTATGTTTTGATGTAAATTAGCAGAAATACGTCGTTAAATGTTGAAGAGTTCGCAAAAAATCTCATCAACTGGGAGCTTTCTAAACCATCATAGATACAGTTAAGTAATAGACTAGCGCATCCAAAATCTATTAAAATTTCTATATCTTGCGGTCGACTTACAATAACCAATTTTGTATTCAAAATTTTAATTTAAAACATTAAGCTGTTTTCTTTAGTTCAGTACAGTACTCACTTCTTGAGATGCGTGAACTGTTTCAACAGGAACGCCACGTACTGCGCCACGGTCGACTTACAATAACCAATTTTATGTTCAAAATTTTAATTAAAAACATTAAGCTGTTTTCTTTAGTTCAGCATTAATCCTTATCCGAATGCATAGGAATATAATAAATATGTTCCCTTAGGTATTTAATGCAGTTTAAAATTACCTTTTACACAAAATCAATCAGATGAATAGTTTTTGAGATATCGTCGTTACAAGTAATTAACAGCAAAACCTTTCCTTGAGATGCCTATAATATTTTAGGGAGTTCCTTCAATTTCAAGGATCCCATCATCAGATCCTGACCGGACAATGGAAACACCGGACAATGGGCGAAGCTGCGAGCGGAAACTAGTTTTAAATATTTTGGTCTCTTATCAATCCAGCTAGCGATCGAACCCACTGTTATCTAAATGAACTGTCAGTTTATAAAAAAAAAAATTTTCACTTGCCAAGGCGTACCTGTGGGCTTCTTCGGGTTGATGATGATGATTATGATGATGAAGGCGTACCTTAGACGACAAAAATGTACTTAGAAGTTCCCTTAATCTACCCTAACTTCTCTTAGGCTTCCTGGGTTAACAATAAATATACAAATATATGCATAAAAGTTACGAATATACAAAGCGTCGCGCCAGAACGTATCGAATTTCTAACAATAATTTTAAAACAATTTATTCTTCCACAAAGAGAGAGTTCAAAGGAAATTCTATATTCCGTTGCCGTCTTCGAATCAAATTTTCAGAAGGGACGACATTCAAGCGAAAAACTAACAAAAATATTTTCTTTCCATTTATAAAGCTCCTAGGAAGTTCCGTCGGGCTAATTCGATAATAGGGGAATTTACGGCCTTATCCTTTTACATTACCATCAAATAATAGTTCAGATAGTCGTAAGTAATCGGGGAATTAACGTGAAACCAGAAGGTCACGATCCTATTGGATTCTTTTTTTTATTAATATTCAAATTGTGAATAGTTCATATCTATAACTATTTAATCAGTGTCTTGGATGCCAAAAAAAGAACATCGAATTTTAGGAATAATCATCGTTGGCAAATTCAGAGTACCCAGCGATCAAAACAAAGAAGACCTAAGATTGATTATTTAAGCTAGATCTTGAACTGTTGTCCTACGTGATCGATTGTTGCTCTAAGGTAAAAAGGACAAGGAGAAGAATAAAAAACATGCATTTAAGTACAACGTTATAAACGGTATTTTGAGATGTACAATTACATCTCAAAACACCGGTTATAACGTTGTAGGGTATTCCATCAGTCTTCATCTATATCATCATCAAGACTATTTTAAAAATATTTCAAAAGATACGAATTAAGTCTAGAATTTGGAACTAAATCTAATAACCTAAAATAAATTACGTTGTTTACGCGAGACAGAAAAATTAAATGGGAGGTCTCGCGCGGCCTCATTTTTACGACCTTAATGACCTTAGGCATTGCTTGTATCGGTTTACTTGGTGGCAAGTAATCGTTGTCCATTAACATTGTCCCAGATGGGTCTTTGGTATGTTGCCAGCCTTTCTTAATGGAAGAGGTACTTTATCTAAAGTCATGTCAAGACGTTCACTTGTAAATGCTGTCACATTATAATAACTTCGGGCTCGTTGCTTGGACATTATTTATTGATATTATAAGTTGTGCCTAAAGTTACCAATAACTGACAGGTCGTTTATTATTGATAGTAATAAATGACATATTCTGTGGAAAAATATTTTGCTATTGGCGCATTGTGGCTGGATGTGAGCGATAAAGTATCGTTGCTAAAGTAGGGATTGTAAAAGTCATATTTTTGTTCATACAACACAATTTAGTAAGAGGTAGGTGTTATCACTGCCTTGTACGACTCGCTCGCATGATACTTTTGCCTTTCGTGCGGTTTGTGAGCTTCTAGTGATCCATTGGAGGAGGAAGAAATAAAACACGTGCGGCCCATGGAAGTGGGAGGAGAAAGTATGTTTATGGGCGTCGGTAGTCATGAAAATGTCTTCGATTGCTCGTTTACCCCTTTATCCAAATAAAAAAAAATTAAAAATTGTGCAGATGCTTATGGTCATCGGTAGCTATTAAGAGAGTACTACCCAAAAGCATTTGCCTCTAGTACTAAAAAAAAAATAATGCACTCTCTATTCCCTTATTCCTCAATTCCTATGGGATAACAGTGCGACACTACCGAAGAGAAATCATACGTAGAACCTGACTTAATGCGCTCTCCTAGGAGGTGAAGCACCGCCTCTGGTTCCTGCACACACTTTTAATAATAAATTCCGTGCAGTATCTAGATTAATAATATTATCATCATCGACATTGTCATCATCATCATCATCATTAGCAGCCGATTGGCGTCCACTGCTGGACATAGGCCTCCTCCAGAGTGTCACAGGACATAGCAACAGGCTGCTTGCTGATTCCTAATTATTAATTTGCATGATACCTAATTTATTAAATTAATAATATTAAGCATAATGCTTGGTTTGGTCGTGTGTTTTTTGCTATTTTTATTAGCTTATGTTAATATTGGGCAAAACGTGTTTAAATAATAATTGTTCCTTTTATTTTTCATATTCTATTATTTTTTATTTTCTATTTTTCTTTAAAAGATAAGCTCGTCTGGCATAATAAATTCAATCTAGTTGTTCCTTCGGGGCTTAAAAAATTAAAAAAGCCATTACTTGGAACCTGTACATAGTTTATTTAAATTAACGTAAAAGTAATGAAAAATTAAAACATAATTAGGGGCTTTGTTTTTGTTAGCTTATCTATTAAAATGTAAAATGTATATGTTTTATGTTAATATACAGTCAGTTTGCTACAACCGAATGCTCGATTCAGTTCATTTAGGAAGACATGAGAAACAAACATATTATGTAAAAAATATTACACGTTCGCAAAAAAAGTTAAAGTTCGCAATCGCTTTAAAGCATTACGCTGGTGTTACGCTCGATTCTCCGATCACTGGTTCACACAATTTCACATCAAATTTTTAAAATATCACGCGCCTTAAATCATTTCTTAAGGAGTGAGCTTCAAAAATGTTTTTATCCTCTTTTGAATTCTAATTACGTTCGTGTTTATCAAACATCGTTTGTCATCCATAATCCTGTGTGCGACAGGACGCACCTGCGCTGTACTCCAATTTTAGTGCAAACATCCGCTCACATGCTTTCAGCGATGAAAAAGTGCTTCATCTTTACGGTGTTTTCATATTCGAAAACCAAAGCCTTTTATACTCAGCTTTGACGTTAACTTGTTATGGAACACGAATTTGGAATTAAAAAATAAGGACATTGACTTGTCATTTGTTTTGCTGTTTTGTCAGTTGCTTTAACCAATAATGGAGTGTGGCATTCATTAGTTTTCAATAAAAGGTTTGTATCTTGTAGTATGCATTCTTATTACTGTTTTTCATGTGTAAAATCAATGAACAACTTACATACCTACCCATAAGGGTAGGTATATAAGTGGTTCATAAGTACTCATGAGATAGAGCTGGCGCGTAATATTTTTCCAATTTGTCCTTCGGTATATATATTCGGTATTTTGACGCATAAAAAATGTGTTTAAATAACATCCGAAATACGGATTTCTCCATTTTTTGAATAGCACCTTTCCTGAGCGCCAAACTTTTTTGTATATAAATACTGCTTTTGCTTTAAAATTTTAATTTTGAACTTAATTACTTATTAGAGAGTAATTTTATAAAAAAAATACTCAGCCATAAATTTATCCAGTTATAAGCTTTATTCTATACTAAGAGGCAAAAGCTATCGAATTGAACAGAAAAAAGTAAGCCTAGTTATAATATTAAATGTTGATGTATATGTACTTAAAACATATGTATCTACCTACGTTGTACACTATAAATATAAAACCTATACAAGAAGTTATTACTTCCTTTTTTATCTTCTTCAAAAACACACACACTTAAAGTAAAATTATATTAAAATATTCAAAAATAATTATAACAAGCCAGTACACCTGAAAATATAATTGATATTCCCACGGTATTTCACACTAATTCGAACTTCAAAACGTGGCCATACCACAACTTACTGGACAGAAACCTCATTCAAACGTGAATGTGTATGAATTAGAGTTACTTGAATATGGGTTGCGTCTATTCTATAAATAAAAATCTATATTGGTGAGAACTTTTAAATAGCTTTCCATTCAAATTTGTATTCACGTAGGATTCGATAATGGGTACTAAAATTATGGGTACAAATATGGTCTTAAGGCCCTTAGGGTCAATTCACACCAAAAGCGCGGCGAAGGGCAGCGAAGCGGAGCGCAGTTTATGTCATATGAACTTCAACTTTATTTTCATTACTATAGTATTTATTATCGAATTCTCGCGACTTCTTTCGAGCGTTCCAGCGACTTTTCGCGCATTCCAGCGACTTCGCGGGAATCCGCGCGTCTCGTTCGAGTTTCTCATGCGATAATAAGTATTATATTAATTATTATAAAGTTGAAATTCATATGACACATAAACTGCGCTCCGCTTCTTTGCCCTTCGCCACGCTTTTGGTGTGAATTGACCCTTAAGCCGGAACGGGAACCAAGGCTGCAGCTCTTCCAAGCCTCCGCCTGGATCCGGCGTAGGGTCTGGTTTTTACACGTTCTTTACGCGTTACGAGAACAACAAAAATTGAAACTTAATTACACGATGCATAATTTTTACAATACATTTTGGAACCGTTCTCATCCAGATAAGTTTGTTAGTTTATTATTTATTCCTGTACTTTCTAGAACAATTTATTGTAATGATAATAAGATTTAATACTTACTACTACTACTATTACGTTACTTATCGAGTCCTTAGCATTTATCTTAATAATCAGAGCTATGTTATATGTAACAGATAATTCCTTAGGTTTACTCTAAATTCCTCTCAAGCTTACTACCTTGCAAAGAGAACAACTAGATACTATCTAAATAGAATAGTCTTGTTTATTGCTTGAGGCGTCTTATGCCATCCTCATGTCAGCTATTCCCGTGCTATATGGAGCGCAAAAGTTAAATCGCTTGGAACATTATATTCAATTTATGTTTAGCGCCGTCTTTTACTATGTGGTAAATTAAACACTCAATCACAGGTATTGATACAATGTGCTAATCAAGGTAATAATAATAATAAAGAGATAAAGTTCTTGCTGCATTGAGGATCAGCGGTAACTGAAGCAAGCCAATATGACCGGCAATGTGCATAATCCAAGAAAGTAAGAGAAAGTGATATGCTAAGCTGAATTGGGCCGGCATGACCGGAGAAGTGCTTGTGGCTAACACAACACCACGCTGAAGTGGCAGCTATGCTGTCGCTATTCATGTTGTTTGTCAGTTTGCAGTGGCCCATTGGAGGGGATGGAAAAGAGGTGACTAACTCCTGTCAATGCGGTTATTTCACTATTCGTTAAAAATCAATAAAATAACGTACTCAATAAAATTGTAATTCTTTAGCGCCTTTTTTATATTGGTATTGGAAATTTAAAATACACACTCTAAAAAAGAGCATAAAATATTTGAATACGTTACAATCTATGGAGCATTCAATTAATATCTAGTTAATCCTTTTTGGGCATGGCAAAATAATTGAAAATATTTGAGTGTTACATGATTAAATAATACGGTTTTAGAAATACCAGTTTGAATCGATTCATTTAAATAATTGGTAGTGCTAATGCAACTGAATTAGACCAGCACTACTGGAGAGTACCTTAAATCTCGATCTTGCACCTGATACCGCCGCCAAGTAACAACTATGTTGTCGCGATTTGTGCGGTTGAAAAGTCTACTTGCCCATTAGAGGTGATGAATTCATACCAAAAAAGTAGCATCAAATCTTACGTATATCGATTGATGTCGTAATTCATCAAAAACCTCCAACGGCTCATTTATTCGCAAAAAATAAAAAGAAATCAATTTACTTAGATACCATGAAGCAACGCCAGAGTAACCTTTGGATTTGTTGGTAATTCAGAATGAGCAATAGCTCCATATTTTATTTCCACTGTTTCCGAGGTAGCCTTAAAAGTAGAGTTAGAAACTACTATTTCATAGTTTGGTCATCTTATCTAAGAAAGCTTTTATCTTTTTACATTTTCACACTGCACATCCAATAACCAAACCATAAACATCTTTGATGTGTTTTACATTTTGTTTACAATGCGAAACAAATGACTGCAATACATTCACGTCATTTGTAAGTTATACAAAGCGGGTTTAATCCGCTTTTGACACTCGAAACGATTTAGTTCGAAAAAATTGATAGTCCTATCTGAAGCGTAGGGTTGACACATAAAAATCGTACTGTCATATTTCACGAGCTGGTTTTGAGGTATTAACAAACAAAATAGGATAATCCATTTTTATCAACCGATAATAAATCAAAATAGTGTACATAAATGTCTAACGTTGATCATATTTTTATGTTAGTCTTTTTTATGATCTGTACATTCATCAGAGAGTTAGATTTTTGTTATTGTATCTATGAAAAAAGAGATAAATTTATATCAGTAGCTTTGTTTATATTTTATTTATTATACCTTTCTTTGAACATAATTAAAAATATGTAAATAATTTTTAACTAAGACGGAAGATAGTATTGCGGTATCTTTGAAGATGATTTTTTTTTTCTAGAATAATGTATATCGGTATTTATCCCAAGAATAATCTTTTTCCTTTTCTTTTACTGGGGATTTTTGCACCCCTTGAGCTGGTTGGTATGCTTCATTTTGTAATGACATTTGAAATTAACTGCTTTGAATAATTTCTTGAGTTGTTAAAGTGTTAAATCACGTACAAAATACTGAAATTAATTTTTAAATTATATCAATACAGGCGATTTATTGAAGCCATAAAAAAGCACTGTATTGTTTTAATAAGAATATTACTAAAGCTTAAAATTTTACATTTTTTAAATCGTTTTTGATAAATAACTGTACAAATAAAAATTAAGAATATGTTAGTTCAAATACAACCCCTAAATGATATCTTTAAAACACAGATATATTCAGAAATCATTTTTTTATTCGTAATTTGAGGGATCTGCAGTATATTATTTAGCAATCATCAATATGTTTCCATTTATTACTCTTTCATTTTTAAATCAGTATAGATATTTATCGAAAAGATAAGATGGATATATCAATATAAAGATAAAAATGTGCAAAAGGCCCTAATAAATTCTTGTAAATTCCCTCGCTCACTTTACCGTGTAAATATTGTGTCTCCCATCGCAGTGATTGAAATAGTCCCCAAATATCGGTCACAGGGGCGTCACGTTTATAGAGTACGTGAACTGAATTAGGTTAGTGTGCTATTTTGGGACTAATGACACCCTGTAGGATGAAATTTAAAAATATACGTCAAAGAAACATGACCTTCTATTTTGAAACGTCCCTTTGTGCACGAGTGCCCTTTTGGCTATGGCAGGTAATAACCCCTTTTATGAATTGTCTCCTCATTGTATTACTAATGAATTTAACATTGTTCACTAAATACTAATGCACAGATGTATATGATGACCTTACCTCGCTCGTCCGGCTGCCTTTGAACAGTCCCTACTATGAGGTCGGAACCGTGCAATGGGGTCAGGTTCCCATCCTGACCCCTGGCCTCAATACTCCAAATGAGCACGCCACGCCAGTTGTCCAAATCCACACCGCAGTCTTCTGATTCAGAGGGACGGATGAAGAATCTCCCAGCTGAGCTGCTCTTAGTCTGGCCTCTTCACCCAAGCCTGTCCGGTTTGGGGAGCTGTCAGGCATAGCCTTGTGCATCACAGAAGCATGCAAGCCACCGCTACCACGACAAGGTGGCAGATGAAAAAAAAATAGTAATTAAAGTACAACATTTATATCTTATAAAGTAACCACGACCTAAACTCCATATTCGCTGATAGTTTTTACCAGTGTTGGAGACATGCGCAGAGAAATGTTCAGCTTTTATAAAATGACGAAAGTCTGGCGCTCTCTGGATCTTTCTCTATATGATTTATTAGTAATAATTATCTTTATGATACACTGATCGCTATATTTGAATACCATTCCTAGTTAGTTAAACACTTCGTATTCTTGTTTATCTTAAATGTCAATCTATCTAAAATAACTCTTGTGCATGTAAATGTTTGAAAACAGTTTTGAAATTCATTATGAGTACACCATGATAAATTACTGTTTATATAAATTAAAGTTTATTTTTTACCTGACTTAAGAGATCTACAAAAAAGATCTTCCTCATTTCATAAAGATGGTCATCCTGATAACAGATCTGTCAGAATTCGGGTACTTCTAAATGTTTAATAGTATGTGCTATGTAAAAAGCAATAACAGTTAAGCCTGATACTAAACTGTTGGAAAAAAGTGTTTTTTTAAGACTATTTTATTTAAAGTAGGTTGTGAATAATCACATTTTGCTAGACATATAATGCCACAGCTATACGAATAAATTTATTTACCATATTCCGACCTATGTGTTTCTAAATATGTGCCTTTCGTAATATATACTGATACATAAATCACATTGGTAGTGAGAATGGCGACTTGTGAATGTTGCAAAACGTCCGCTGCGTTAGTTAAGTGTCGTCCGGCTACTTGGGCGTGACGTTACCCTCATCATTGTTGATGCTCCTCGAGGCCATTGTTTGTGGAGTAATATGTGGGCGTCTGGGTGTTTCGAGCACTATCTGTGTACACAACTGGGCAAATGATAACTTGGGACGTGCCATTTCAACGCTCAACTGTTTAGTTTATAACAACTGTTAAGGCAACATTAATTTAATATATGAGATCATAATAAAATACATTGTGAAAATAATCACATAGGTTCTTAAAAATAATATTTGCATAGGATTATAAAATGAACACTCCCAATAAAAATTGGGTTACAGTAATGAAAGTACTAGATTATTGTATTGCAATTGGCGGGTTAGATTGACCACATTCTAACAATTGAAGCCAAAACAATACAAAGATAACTTAAATTCTAGGAGACTATAATATTCACGATGAAACAACCTTGTGATCTTACTTATAAACTAATGGGTGTAGCATATATGGCACACGATTTTTTTTTTGTAACATAGTAGTCAAACGAGCAGTTTTTTTAGATAAGTGAGCACTCAAAACATCTGGAACATCGAGGACTAACAGATCCGTTGCTGGCCTTTCAGATACGAATAAAATCTTTTCAGGATGATTCCTTGGTTGTATACGTCCGGAAAACCCGAAGCGGACCGCTGATTCCAAATCGAGGTAGTGCGCGGGATGAAGTGATTGTTAGTGAAAACTTATTTTTACCTGTCCATGGTATTATCATCGGAGCATTTATGGCCTCTGTCTTAACGGGTTTCTTCTTTGATGACTTGGAGGCTAAAACCACTTGTTTTAATCTACATCGACATCAAAGAACAAACCCAATGAATGTGTTTTTGATGGCATGAATAGTGTGTAAAGTTTCAGAAAAGTAAACAGTCTTTAAGTCAGGGAAAATAAACCTTTACTTTCCCTGACTTTTGACAATTTACTTATCTGAAACTTATCCACACAGTATCTGTCTATGTTAATAACATAGGTGAAAATGTCGCACGACATTAGCCTAGCTTATTAAAGCGAGGGTAAAAAAATTTTACTTTATATGATTCAAAGTTGAACTCTTCAACTACCTTAATTAACCACGCATTCTGGTTTCGAGGACTGTAATAAAAAAGTTTTTAGTAACTTTTAATTAAATATTAACAGAGTTTTGTGATAATGGAATTATGTTGCACATCCTACGCTAGCTCCTCGCTGATGTACATACTTCTATTCGAAGGGAGCTCCAAAGTTGTCGGATGAATTCCTCTTGTGCAGTAGTCCGATCTCTTAAGGTCCGGAATGCGGACGGGCCAGTCGAGGTTTCTTGCAGACTTCAGAATTATTCATCTCTCATAGGCCGGCAACACACCTGTTAGACTGCTGGTATGGTAGATGTCTGTGAGAGTTGGTGGTCACTTGACGTCAAGTGGCCCAACTGCTCCTTTGCCTTCTATGCTATATAAAAAATAAAAATTAGTATGCCACTGGTACATGCGGTGAATTTATAGGTATTCATTTTATACGCATTCTACACTCAATCAAATTTCACCTAAAATAAAAAATAAAGACTTATGTACTTGTGGTAAGGAAATGCTAAAAGCAATTTTTTTCTTGTCTTGACAAAGATTTTTCTCGTAGTGATTATTGAATCTGTAAAGGTGTATAAAAGAATAGCGTGAGGACCTATGTCTTCCGATCCTCATAAGGCTTTCGCTACATTATACAAATCATAACCGTTGGTTTAAAGATTCTGAGAGAATTTATATTAAATCAGAACAGATACCTAAAACTACCAATTGTACTCTGATATTCGGAATATATTTGTATGGGACACTGTGTTCTAGCATGATATTACCAATGCGCATAGGACTGTAAGAGGTAGTGCCACACTGCATGCTTCCATGCAGCCGAAATGGGCCGGCACGACCGGGGAGTTACCTCTCGCTTAAGTAACTGTTGGCCCATGGAGGTGAAAGGAGAAAGGAGGGCAGCGCATCGGAATAGCTTCTATACGGATATCTATGGGCGTCAGTAGTCATGAATATGGCTCCGACTGCTTGTTTGCCCCCTATACCATAAAAAACAGACTGGGGTCAAATGACATGGAACTGTTAGTGCTTATGTATTATTTTAATACAGTTAAATATTTGCGTTCAATGAAACGGGTGAGAGATGACCAATATAGTAATACCTTTTTGTTGGTTTGATTTGTAAGTAGTCGGTGGTCGCTGAAGGAGGGAGGAGGAAGGAGGAGAACCCATCTGTATAAAGTCTATGCTAATGGCAAAGGGCGTTGGCAGTCATGAAAATGGCTGTTCGTTTGACCACCAAAAAAAGACCTCAAACTAAAAATATTTACGATCTGCTCGTCTTTTGAGATTTAAATACAATAATAAATTTTATATACCACTAGATGCGCCCCGCGGTTTCACCCGCGTAAATTTCGAACCCGTGGAAAATAGAAAATCATCAATTTTTTTTTCGGGATAAAACTATGTGTTAATCCAAGTTACTTTCTATGTGTGTGCTAAATTTCATGACAATCAGTTGTGCAGTTTTTGCGTGAAGGAGTAACAAAGGAACAAACAAATAAAAAAAAACATGTATAATATTAGTAGAATCACAAGTGAGAGTTATCTTTAAAGATCTAACCTATCCCAAAAAATGTCGTACACACTGACAGCCCTATCTTCAAGGTAAAGGTAAGGTAGGTATATGTGGAGCTCATATAATGCATGTTTTATAATGATACAGTAATACTAGCTTTAAATCACGTTTATCTACACTAACGTTGTAACATTCTACTTATGTTTCCAATACTTGACTTATTATAACTACTGTTATAGCTAAGGCAACAAAAAACTCAATTTAAGCAATTTGACATGATGTTATAATATCCAAATCGATATCGTAAAATCTCATTATAACACTGTGTGAGAGCGAGAGAGAGAGAAAAAGTGGTGAGAGAGCCTTACGTCAAAATCCTTAACGGCGCGCGCTCGCTTCTGATTGGCCCAGCGCGCGCTGCAGCTGCGCTCTCATTGGTTAGATTTTAATGGCGACAAGTTCACTGTGACAATACATTATACGCCTGAATTTAATGTTTCGCAATGTTTTATTAATTGATTAATTGCATTAGTGAAGATAAAGTAGTGTATGCAACTGCATATAACACAGGTATTAAAACACTCGTTAACTATTTTGAAACTCGCTCCGCTCGTTTCAAAAACTCACACTCGTATTTTAATACCCTTCACTATACGACAGTTGCATAAACTACTATTACTATACATTACTGGGTAATGAAAAAAAATCCAGGTACTGGGACTATACACTAATAGTCCGCGGGCCCAATTCGACTGCATGCACATTTTTATTAGGTGGTCATAAAAAAGAAACAGTCGAAGCCTTTTTAATTTATTTATGCCGTCATATTAATTATATATTATATTAAACTTTATACACTGATTACTGCTATACTTAGCTACATAAATATATTTTTATTCTAATAGATAGATTTTGTAAAGCATATTTATACTTGAGTATTTCGCTCACGTTTCAGAACAAAGCGATTCGACATAAAGGGGTTGTAGATTCACCGGAGCTCTATTTTAAACAAATATATTGTCTCGTATCTTGATGATGGCCAGAGATGTATGTCATGCGAATTATTATAATTATTTTTTGCAATATTTTAACTCCGATTAACGTAACTGCAGATAAGTGTATTTATAATATTCACGCTTATGATATTATAGTCCCTAAGTTCGATAGGGAATACGAAGATTGAAAGAGGTAGTGCCACGCTGCATGCATGCATGCAGCCGAATTGGGCTGGCACGACCTGTGAGATACCTTAGCCTATACCTTAGTTACACAACAACAACACAAAATGAAGCTGCGCCTTTTCGTGCTGTTTCTAAGTAGCCAGTGGTCCATGTAGGAGGAGGGAGGTCAACGCATCTGTATAGCTTCTGTGCGGATGTCTATGGGCGTAAGTTGTCATGAAAATGGATCCAACCGCTCGTTTTTATACTATTAAAAAAGAAACAAAGATACCTACCACTCTAAGTCAAACCCAATAGATCAACTATTTCGTTATCTAAATATGTATTATTTACACTCATTATCTCTGAGCTGTTTTCTGTTTGACACTCCCTTCTAAGATAAAACAAAAGCGAATAAATGAGGGCCATACTTTACCGTCTTTATCTTTTCGGCTTATAAGTTTTTGTTTCATTCATAATCAAGTGATAATTTAAGAACCGCGGTGGTTTTCCCTTTTAACTGACAGAAAAGTTGCTTAATTTTTACAACAAATCGAAAGTTTGCTTCTTCGGTCTTATAATATATTGGTAAAATTGAACTGATAAATTTTAAGTAAACGTCTAAAAGGTAATTTGCAGTTCCGTCTTGAAGTGTGACACAATCGGAGTGAACGTTGTTTGGATAAATTATTCATTTATTAAAATTTACAAATCATATTGGCTAGTTAGTCCGTTATTCTCATCAACAGGTTCAGCTTTAAAGAGAAATTATTATTGCGAAAAAATATCCTCGCATTCTTGTATCTTCTAGTGATCTTATGATCATAAGCTTTACCCATGTGCCTTGTATAATCCCAGTCTACTCCTGAGGTTTTTTAATTATTGAACCCTCTATCACATAAAATTTAGATATGTAAGATCTTTGATTACTGATAAAAGAACAAATTATAAACCGCACTGTAGATAATGGCGTGACGGGGAAAAGCCAACAGAAAACACAGTAAATCTATTACACTATGTCAAACTTATTATAATCCGTTCGGAATATAGAAAATTATTTCTTATAATCCGAAAACAAAATGCTCTTTCCAGTACCGTGCTAAACCGCTCGTGTAATATCATTTGTTTTAAAAACGAAATCAGTGGCGTTTCGTCAAAAGAATCCACTCGGTGCTTATTTTCCGTATGAGTAAATTTCCTTTAACCAGGATCGCTTTGAAATTGTTCTTTTGCAAGAATAGACCTAGCTTTGAGCTCCAGTTTGTTGCAGGTAAAAGTAAATAGTACTTTATTTACGGCTTTAAATTTGGAAAGTAAAATGTACACATGGTTTTTCTCGATGTTATTACATTGTGTTATTTTACTTATTTTTCTCTTTACTTACTAACGAATTTTGATATTTTAGTTCCGTATAGGTTTTTATCACGCGATTTTTTTTTGATCAGTTTAACATAAGTTACTTAAAATATAGCTTAGCGTATACTAAAATAGGAATAACAACAGTCTATTTATTTATCTGTGTATCATTCTATGTATTCTATTCTTCATTTATATATTCTTCTATTACGTATCTGTATCTGTATATTTACTAGCAAGGCAAACTTAAAAGTGTTCCAAAATATAGGTATCACAAAAAGAATAATATCGAAGCTACAATCATATATTTGATAAAATGTATTACACGATACTGGCGTAAAGTGACA
>LUGF01046147.1:120143-140828 GCA_001625245.1 Calycopis cecrops | reverse complement strand
CTCCTTTCTTCTCCATGCTAAATAGATGGCATGAAACGCGACAGCACAAGTGTATATTGACGTCGGTATCGTTTAAACGCGAGGTACCTCCCAGATCGTGCCGCCTCAATTCGGCTGCAGCGTGACAATACTTCTTACTAAGGTCGGTCTAGAAATACCAAGAGAGACAGCTAATTAAAATAAATTACACCATAAGCCACATTAAAGCGCAGTTCAGATTTTAAATTGTATATTGTTTCAAAATATTTTTATTCCTCCCGACGCGGGTATATCGATTCCCTTTATAAATATGTATGCGCTACTCGCTTACATAAATATGTATGTAGTCGTTAGGCACACACCTCCTGTATAATACGAGTAATCAATGTATGTTTAGCTCATATACTCTTGTATCGCTATTTGTTCAGTGATTCATATTTACACGAATTGTTATTTCTTTTATCATTACACCGTTATAATTAAATGGTTCAACAAATATTTAAATGCTTCAAGCTCTTTTTGTGAATTTTTTCTAGTATTTTGAGATGGCACACGAGCGGCTGGAGTTATTTTCATGAGTACGACTCCCATGGGCATCCAATTATAGTTTATTAGAGAGAAGACAAAGTTTTGGTAGTGTGTCAACCAGATATGGGATCGCTCTCCACGTAGTAACCAGACCAGGTCGTGCATTTACATAGCTACGTCGGTCAGTGCATGAATAGACTGATAAGAACGATAAAGTTTAAGATTTTGTTTGAGATGATTGCATATAGGGGAGTCGAGCATGCTCGACCGCGATAGTACCTTCTGTACTAATACTCTGTACCTCTAACAACGATACAGCGCAGATGTTTTCAGCGCATTTATTTACTTATGATCATTTAACTTTTATTGTTGTCACTCTATACAAAAAAGATAATCCATTTAATAGTAATTCAATTAAGTTGTTATCAAACAAAAAGTGTCAATCGCGTAAACTTCGGTAACATTTCACTTTTTAAAGTGTAGTTAATTGTTTAAAGTACAGCCAATAATTCCACCAAAAACATAAATGTAAAAAAGGAGAGTCAAGTTTAATACAAAAACTATGCTTGACTGTGGACTTCGAACAAATCTAACCTACTTTAAGATCTCACATTTTAAATAACAGCGATTGTTATGACGTATCCAATAAAATCAAGAAATAGAGTTTCATACTTGTTAATAATGTTATTTTGTTCCTATTAATACATATTTGGATTTTGTACAGAACTTGGTACTCATTCTTACGTACTCATTAGATCTCCATTCTTTTTGCGGCGAAGCCCACTGTCAAGCATAATTTTTGTATTGAACTTGGCTCTCCTTTTTTACATTTATGTTTTTTTTGTAAAGAAAACTATGCAGGTATTGCAGGTGTAAGGGGTATATGTTTAGTAAAACAGACGAGCCTGAAAGATGGTAATAAAGATATTATCAAAAATATTTTAAAACAAGTGACAGCTTATCCCTTTGACTGTCGCCGAAAAGTAGAAAACTACAGCTTTTACTAATTTATAAAACATTATACGTGGAACTTCCAATTTGACATCCATCAAACCCCAAAAGATACACACTTTATCACTTCATTGACAGCTGTTTGCTGAGTAGGGTTTATTCCCTTTTCAGGAGCAGTCATTGCCTTTGATATAAATGTTTGTAAAAAATAATTCTTGATAATTTATAATAAAAAAAACTGAACGTTAATTCACCTATATGGCAGATATAATTAGACCATGATATTATGAAAATACCAATATATAGCTTTTTATTTGTACATATGTAGAATAATAAATACGAAACTCTAGTGTCCTTTAGTTGGAGTGTGCGTTTATAGAACGGCACTTGTGTAGAAAGCCTTGAGGCCTCTAAGTAGCTTAACGCCTACCACAATTAATTGATAACCCTGTAAACGTCCTTAAGTGCCGTCCGAAGTACTAAAGACGGGTTAAAATGTCAGAAAATGGTCACCCAGAGCCTATGCGAAGGAAGTCCTTACAGGGAACGACATATAATGTAATTACTTCTTCGATCGGTAATGAACAACTTAATCAAATTGCCTGAGATGTTAGGAAATTTGATTAACGACATAGGTATTTTAAAAAACTAAAAGTGCTCCTGAAAATATTTGCGCTTATTTATGGTAAGCACGAAATAGGCGAATTTTTTTTTTCAATTTATATTTCTGCACGCCTCCGACCTTAATCGATTTTTATACGCAGTTATTGTCCTTTTATATAAGTTGGACAAATATCGAACAAATACAAATAATCTAAAAGATTATAAGAAATAGTAAAAACAAAATAAAATATTGTACAATAGCCAGATATTTCAAATAAATGAGAAATTCGTGCATTCTATAGTGCTTTTTAAAAAATAAAGGAGATTTTTTTATTTCTCTAATTGTTCATATTAATTTAAATGTGTCTGTTTTCAACAGCGGTCCACGAGCTTGGACAAAGAAATTGGACGAGGCTTGGACCATAAAGTTTTTATAGACAGCCTGTAGTAGACCACCAGCACTTAATAAATTTATCAACGAAGCGTCGTGCGCTCAATCACTTTCAAACACAGTAACAAAGAAAATAATTCCTATATTTTTCAATCTCCAAATTTGATCGTATCAACAGAGAGAGTAGATTGAAAAGGTGTGTACTTTACTACCGTGTTAGGGCAAAAACTAATAGAACTTGTAATGAAATGGGTACAGAGGGACTATCTATATATTTATTGAGGCGTATCTTTTCAATTACCCCTTACATTCTGTGGACAATGTACCACGAGAGGTCTGGTATAAGGATTTTATTGTTCCCCAGATAAAACCCGAGAAGGGTTAGAGAGAATTGGCTTTTAAGTTTTTATGTGGATGCCTAAGTGAGTACGAAACATTAGTATAGATAATTGATCCAACTTCCCCTTTATGCTCGAACTAGCTGAACTTCGGCCGTCTTTATTGGACATATTTAGACAAATCTCGCGATAACCCAAGAGAATTATCCGGGTATAAATGACGTGCTCATAATTGTTTGAGATTTTATCTCTAGGATCCAGCCGTCGTGGTTTTAAAACAAGATTCATTACAGTTTTATTTCTTATAACACAAGGAAAATTCTTAATGACCGCCATAGATATCTGCATAATTATTATGCAAAGCTGTTGTCTTTCTCATCTCATCTCCTCTAGTAGGCTAACGAAATTCACAAACCGCACAAAAACGCAACAACGGCCACTTTATGGGAACCTGGTGCTAATTAGACTGCTCTAAAAATATACAATGGCCAGAAATATTGTCCACTTTAAAGTTTCAGAAAAATTGCTAATTTTCGTATATTACTTAAAATTTGCTACAACTTCATATTAGTAACGCAATCATAGTTGGACTTTAATGAACACTTCATTCGTAGCTTCGTCTGGAGTTTTGATTAAAAAATCGATGAACGAAGTTGGTCTCGAGGACTAATTTCGCTTTACATTCGTGCATTGCATATACAGATGCCTCTGGGTTTAATTTTCACTTACCTGTTTCCTGTGCAATCATTAACTCCAAGAAACTTATTTGTGTTACATGCACATGCCAAGTGGAAGTAGAACAAGTCTGACAGATCAGGGTTGACAGCTGATGCCTAAGTCAGTGCATCTTTACTGGTAATCCGCAGCTCTATATCTACGGTGATACATGCGTCTAGCTGTCACTAGGTCATGGTCGTGATGTCAGACATTCCTCTCTCTCTTGTCATCTGTACCTAACCATAGACATCATCTATGGCATGAATATTCAGTGTATGGTCTATGACTAAACATAGACAGGCCCATGGAGGTGGGAGGAGAAAGGAGGGCAGCGCATCTGTATAGCCTCTATGCGGATGTTTGTGGGCGTCGGTAGTTATGAAAACTGCTCCGGCTGCTCGTTTGTCCTCCTATATCCTTATAAAAAAAAAATAGACATCCAATGTACTAAACAATTTGAAGGTAAAAATATCGGCTATCGAAAATTATTTAGTACTCAGTCCCCATTTTCATTATTTTCCTTTTCCGCTCTTGAGAAAAGTTTAAAAATTAATTTAAGAGGTTACTATTCGCATGTCTGTGCGAGTCTTCTTCTATACCAGCTTACTTAATTTAAATTGCAGCATTCAACATTATAAGAATACAGTATTTTTAAGAAAGATCTATTTAGACAGCTGATTTTATTTTATTGCGTTGAGAACAAAATTTTAACTGCCACCATACCCAATAGAAACGTTACAAAAACAAACACTCCCTGGTATATTATATCTAGATAATACAATCGATCACTGACCGCTGCCCGGATTTTGTGCGCGGTAATAAATATAGGACCGTGGGCCGTTAGATGGATGGATGTTGAGTGCACAAGTGTTATTTATTATAATTATTCGACCGGTATATTCGGGTAGCCTTGAGTTTTGAGCAGAAAAATGATTTGGTATTTTTTATTTCAGAGAAGGAAAACAACTGAAAGTGCTCAATAAACAGTAACCAAGGCATTATTCTTTATTCTTTATCGGAGACTTTCTAATTTTAAAAAAGTACCGGCAAAATGCTATTTATGTTTTATGAAATATGATAGCATATATAGCTTCGACGTGATGCTGATGCTACGTCAGAGAACGAGAGAGAAATAGAAATAGCAAGAGCGCAGGACTCCCTCTGAATTGACCAATAGACTCGCCTGTCATGAAGCAATATTAAATCTATATTTGTAATAGAGACAAATCATTTCTATTTTAATTATAAATAAACTAGCGAAGGATGACTTGAAGTACCTGGTTACCTAAAAATTTGTATAACGAATCTATTTTTATCTTATTATATAGCTGAGCTTAGGGTACAAAGATTGATAAGCAAAGCGCCGAAATCCTTCAATATACTTCGCTTGGTAAAGCTATCATATTTAATACCCAGAAGTAAGTCAGTAAACAAAGACAATGGATTTATATAATGTTTATTATAATAGAATTATAATATACATCCTATTGTCAAGTTACCTTCTATAGATGACGTTGTTTGCTCAGGCGGGGCGGAATACTGTGATAATAAGGGTCACAATAATCTTCTTATAGTCACTAGTCTATTATTTTCTGATACGAGTAGATAGTCTTTTTATTCGATTCTCTGGCTCAGATCTGGTTTAAAGGTGGTAGATTTAAGGTAACACGATGAGGCTGTCTGGGCTTCCCTTCGCAACCACAACATAAGTTACCTAAGGTCCAAAAAAAGGAGATACACGTCACGTTGGTATTTGTAAGGTCCATGATCTTTACGCTGCGATGCCTGTCAAAGCAACGCTTCTCATACTGTGAACAATATTAACATTATTTTAATTCATTGTAGGTATTTATTACTAAAAAGCTAAAAGAGGATGTTTCATTTCTGATTCGTATGATGTATACAAATCTGAAATATCTACAAAAATACTTACTAGACGCACTCACTAATTTAATAATTCACTGTGGCTCCATCTGTCGATAGAGGATCGTACTAACTCAGAAACCTTCGTGTAGGCTCATGCGTAATAGCTTTGTTACAAGAAATCCCATGATCAAATGTACAATTACGATTCTATAAAGAACATACAGACAAAAAGATGTTTTTATATATAGATTAATAGTTATGTGACATTATTTTATTAAACATCTATCAACGGGACATTGAGTGGGACAAAGGTCTATAAAAACTAACAGTGTTACCATCATTTAGTAAAATATAAGGCACAAATAGTATTAAGTATTTTGCCGACGATAGTAACAAAGATACTGTTAAGGATGTTTCTACCCCATCACCACCCGCTTCATATCTAATCGTGACGTGACGACCCCCCACGGTTGCTCGATAAGGTGTAAGACGTGACAACCCATCACGCTGAATCACCCACCGCTCGCGTGGTAAGCCGCGTGGTTGCGTTGACAACACCGCATGATTGATAAGGCCAAGAAACGTAACGACCTCGTTGAATAATAAGACTTAGGGATGTGAAGACTTTTTTATATGTACAATTTATTGTTGTCATCCTTCATCATTATAATTATTGTCAGGTTTCTAAAAATACACAGAACCTGTTCAGCTTAATGTATTTACTACACGTGAACCACGTGTCGATTATAATCTGTCTGATATATCAGACAACAAATTAATATGTTATTGGAATTTGTTAAATTCTGCATTTATTTTATTAGAAATTATAAATTCCTAATAAAATAAATGCAGAATCTTGTACTGTAGCATTCAATTGTCATGAATTTAAATATCACAGATTACAGTATTCATTTTATTTGTAATAAATGTAACTGATAAAAATAAAATCAAACATATAAAGTAAACGCCAGTTTACCTGGGCCGTTAAATAAATAACGTATTTTACTTACGCTAATGCAAAATCCTCATTTCTTTTAAGAGCAGACCATCTAGCTAGTATTATTATTGTTACATTACTAATTAAAGAGAAACCTCAAGGAATCCTGCGAGGCCCGCGCTTCGGCTTAGTTTTCTGGGTCAACGAGCTTTCGGGGGCGGTGTTAAAGTATACACATAGATATATGGCCTATCGTCTGCCGTGTAGTGTCATTCAAGGCTATTGTACTCGTTCCCCGGGATTATCTTGGAGCAAGAACTAGACAGAGTATTTACTGCGAGGCTTTTTATTTATACATGCATTTTAATAAGTAAATTATCAATTATCTCTAGACTTTGAAAAAACAAAAAAACTAGTTTAAACTGAAATGGCTAAAACTTGTTAATCACGATACAAATACATTTAATAAGCATTACGTTTATTTATATCCTGATTGCTTTTTAGAATTATTTCCCGGGCTAGACATGTGTGTGCAATTTGATATTGTATAAAATTGTCTAAATACAGGTAGTATTTACAAAACTGACCCAAATAAAAAAGAGCCATATCTCCTTAAGGCCAATTTTCAGTGATTTTTCATAATATTTAACGACTCTATTTCATGTTTCTGCTAAAAAAAACTAGAAGTCTGCCGATAGAAATGAAAACTTAAAATTCTCTTACTTTAGCATGCTTTATTATGTATAAATATTTTTTTATGTAGGTAAATTATCAAAATTATATTTTGTGTATGTAGTTACATAATACAAGAGGTATTATAGGTTTGACAAGACAATCACATCAACAAATAAACAATTATCGGCCCTAGGCGCATATTTGCACTCATAATAATTTTGGCTGCCTATTGTCGAAAAATAAGTTTTGACTTCAAAACTATATGATTCTTCACTATTTTAAACATAATTATTTACTATATTATAATTAAACTATGTATGTAGATGATAAATGGCCTGCGGATTAAAAAAGAGTTCTCTTTATATCCATTACCCATGTATTGTGTAAAGCTTATACAAAACCCACAGCGCCGTATAATTGTTACGAATGAACAATGTATGAATTATAATTCGCAGGATACTGATAATATATTAATTTAAATACAATCTCCTTTACACCCCAAATTCCTTCACTAAAGAATTACGTTATATCCATATAAATGAGTTTCTATGTACAGGGTGTGAATTATCACTACCGTTGTTATTAAAATAGGGCAGGGCGTTAAAACCACGAAGGGCGCACTTGAGTTTCATATTCCGGTATAATAAATCTCGTAACTTATAACATCACGGCTATTAAGATG
Source organism: Calycopis cecrops (assembly GCA_001625245.1). Classification (NCBI taxonomy): domain Eukaryota; kingdom Metazoa; phylum Arthropoda; class Insecta; order Lepidoptera; family Lycaenidae; genus Calycopis; species Calycopis cecrops. The sequence goes on along the minus strand of LUGF01046147.1, from coordinate 133,161 downwards.
TGAATGATTTTCCGGACCTATAAGGCTTATTTATATGGACATTTTGTGATAATATATCTATGATGGGGTCGATTCTAGGACCCCTGTTATACTATTATGCGACTATAGTATACATTGTTACAGTTGGACGTACTTTATCTATGTACCTATGTCTTTACTAAATTCTTATTTCAGTTAATTGGCTTTGTTTTTTGCTATAGCTTTAATCGTCAAATAAACTGCCCCGAATTCAGGTATGCGGTTCAAAAGTACAAACAATCCCTTTTATCGATACCTACAATTTTTATTTATTTGTTCCTTTTACAGCAGGGAAATCTTCAAAAGCTTTTCCAATTTTTATTTACGAATACCCCTCAATCGTCGACGTCGCCGCCATATGTCCAATCAATAAACTTCGATGATGGACGTTTATATTTTCGAAAAGTGGTGAACCCACCAGACTGTAATATTTAAACGTTTAAAATATTAGGCGCATTTTAAAGCTCTCGCCGGCCAAAGCGGCTTTAGATATTAAAAATTCAAGAACATACTTCTAATATCTTAGTCATATTGTTTTACAAAAATATACGGTTGCACGTGCACAAAAATGCGCTTGTCTACAAATAAAATCAATTTACTTTGCTTATTGCTTTATAATGTATAAAATAAGCAACTATTTTTTTTGGGATTTAGCTTGATGCAACAAATGTGCTTGACATTATTTTATTGTAGAACAACTTTATCCTACAGATATCAGCACAAGCAGAAGTATGACAATGCATTGTATTTTTCATCTGATCCCCCGTTGGGTCCTCCGAGTTGCATGAACACATTCGATTTGGCACACCAAATACGATAGTACTTTTGTTGTTACTTCACGCCTCCTTAAAGTATTTAGCGAAAGAGAAGAAAGGGTAAAATACCTGGTTGTGTGATCGTTGAACGCAAGGATTGATTTAAGTGGAGTCTTATTAAGCAGTAGCTTTAAAACTAAAACCTTATTGTACTACAAGATAACGCGTGGTTTGACACGAAAAGTAAGCACGATTTTGTTATTTACGTAGAATGTGTTAATAGCTTAGTTGCACGATGACATGATCATATTTTGTAGCAAATACGATAAAGAGTAAAGCTAGTTCTTTAATACATTTAATATCGCGAATTGTTTGTGTTTTCTTACAGCGAGACAATAGAAAGCATTTACGTATGACAAAATGTATTCCGCGCATGCAATGTAATAACGTGCAGCAAAATAACAATAAAACAATGTCTGAGAGAAAACGTCTTCATACTTTTAGAACACCTGTACTTCAACAATTTCAATAGAAAACAAGTTTCAATATCGCGAAACAATTTATTGGTTCTGGAATTTGGAAACCGTGAATAAATTGGCTCGAGGATCCTATAGAAGTCGGCGATTGCGTTGGAACTATTTGAGAAAGTTTTTCCAACGTTTGAGCCTTCCAGATCTGTTGGGCCTTCAAGTTTGCATCCGTAAAATTTACAATTTCGTCAGGTATTTAAAGAAAGGGAGAATTTGGGACACATTTCTTCTGAATTAAATTCCTTTTTGGTACAATACAAAAGGGTTATTCGTCTTCATTGTATTGAGTTATACGAACGTAGTTATCATCAATACAGATGAATCCATTGAATACCTAGATCATTTACTAAATGAACTAAGATTTAATAATAATATTTTATTAATAATATTTTATTAATAATATTTTATTAATAAAATTAATAATATAATTGACTAGCTGTACCCCGCGGTTTCACCCGAGTAAATTTTGATCCCGAGGAAAATAGAAAATCATCCCATGGCATCCTATAAGAAATTTTTTTTTGGGATTAAAACTATCCTAGTTGTTAATCCAAGTTACTCTCTATGTGTGTGTCAAATTTCATGAAAATCGGTTCTGTAGTTTTTGCGTGAAGGAGTAGCAAATAAACAAATTTTCTCATTTATATATAATATTAGTAGAATTTGCTATATTTGTTTTTTTTTATATATAGTAAGAGGTAGTTTATGATACATTGTAGCTAAATTTAGAACCACAATTGCGATAGTATGTTTAGTTTAATAACGGTCAGGTGACAGGTTTGCTGATGCATTTCGTGCGATTGCGAGTTTACGGTAGCACGTTCGAGTGGAGAAAAGAAGGAGGGCAACATATTTATTATGCGGCTGTCATGGAAAGGTTGCGACCACTCTTAACCGCTCTAATACTATAGAGAAAAGAGAAAGAGGTATTCCTCAATCACTCGAGTCGCTTATTCTCCGTTATTTTCCAGTTTCGTTTTGACTAGCCATAAACAAACAAGCTTCTTTCTTTACATGTCAGTCGTTCAGCTTCCGACCAGTACCATGTCACAGCCGTACAGATCGTAAATGTTTTTGCACAGCGGTCGCTGGAGCGGATGATGAATGGAGGCTGAGTTGAAACCACATATTTACATAGCGCCTCTGATAGAAAGGTATTCGGTCCCAACGTCTCTTGTGACATGTTTTGTCAGCAGCAGTCAATAAATAGTGGTAGTAAGACAACGTATTCAACGTAGCTGTAACTATACGACCGTGTGTAGCATTCACCATAACGTGTGTGTGTGTGTACAGACCTGATTTGTATGAATAAACATTATAGTTTATAAAAATGATTTCTTCTCCTGGAAGAGGTAACAAGACTACAGGCACAGGGTCGTATCTTGTATTAAAAACGTATAAGATTTTCTCTACATAACATACGCATTCAGCCAATCGTATACGATTTTAACTTCATTCAATAAAGAATAACATATAATATTTTTATACCGAAAAATGACATGGCTTATACTTTAATTCAATTAAACTTATACCTATCCATATTATCCTTATTCTTAAGTCTATACTTTGGTTAGATTTAAGTAGCTAACACCGCCGGACACAGCACTATATCTATTAATTTATTTTTCCACTTTTTCCGTTAATATCATTATTCCTTGAAAAATGGAGACATTTACACAGGGAAAGAGTGCAGAAATCATTACGACTGGAATTCTATTAATAAATACACTGAATAATAAGAGGGTAGTCTTGAGAGTGCCAGTTTCACGTTTTGCTTGTGAACAAAGGCAATGAATCGGAAAACGAATCCCACTGCTGTGTAGGATACTCCAAGAGAAACGGAATTGCTACCGCTCTACATCGAATTCCTTGGCTTCTGTCTTTTGACCTGCTGTTTATTTATCTTGAACTCAGTTTGACTTGACTAAGACAAACAGCTACAAAAAGTAGCACACATTTTGAAGATTGTTTTTATAAATAAAATTCTTGTAAATATAATGATTAAAAAAACGCTACGATGAATAATATAGATGCGAAAGCTATATGTATGTTTGTTATTCTTTCACCGAATATACACTTTTTATCTCAAAAATTAATTGATTCGCTCGGGATAGATTTAATGCAAATAAACCACGAAGCGCAGCTAGCATGTATATAAGTTTTTTTGTCCTGATTCACAGACTGACAGAACAATGTTTTCAACAACAAATTTTCGGTATATATAAAAGTATTTTTCATCACATCTATTCGAAAAGAGGCAGTTTGATCCTCGAAAACAGGGAGCAAAATAGCTCTTTGATCCCTAGGGATGGAAAGTGATTTGAATTTGGAACGTGGATAAAATCGTGTGTCAAAGCCCCAATGACCAGATAAGAAATTAATTACTATCCGGCCACACGGGTGTCATGGAGTCATAACGTCAAGGTGACCTTGATGTCATGAGACCATGACACCCGTGTAGCCACACCATTTCGAACATTGTATGAACAAATCGCTGGCTTTATGGCAAAACAATATGTCTTCGTTGGCGAAATTAAAAAAAAAGGCGGAAAAATTTTTTGGCGCTTCTTATTAAATTATTTAAACTTGTAATTTAACTTATTAATTGAAAATTAGTACATCTCAGTCAAGTAGTGAATATGAATATAAATTAACACCAGAGAGTATTGTATCGGACGCTAACAATGTTATAAAAATTATTAGTTGCAGTACTCATTTTCTCATAGAGGGCGATGAAAAGTAGAGTGTTCACCTCGGGAGCAACACTATTTTTGAAGCTCGAGTACTTTGAATCCCTCGCTGTGCTCAGGATTCTACTTTAGAATCCCTCGCTATGCTCGGGATTCTACTCTAGAATCCTTCGCTCTGCTCTGGATTCAAAAAACACTCTCGCCTGAAAAATAGTGTTTTGCTCCCTAGGTTAACAATCTACTATTGTTATTTCAAATTAAATGAATGAATCATATGTGTACAGGCAATCTAATGCGATTTAAATACAGGTTATGTACACAAAAGGAGACCTTACTGTGTAGGTAGCAATATCTCCAGGTAACATTTTACGAATTATAATGTACAACAATGCTTAATTTCATCCCAATTCAGTTTTGCAAGAAACAATCATGCAAACTTGCACGTTTTTTTAATAATATCAGGACAAAAACTAAAAAGTTTCTGGTTGAAATTTGAAATGTGAGCGCTTTAATATAAAACTACCAGTTTGGTTTACCATATTTAAACTATACATAATATTATAAACACAATAACACACTAATTACAAGATTCTAATTACATAACACATGATTTGACAAATTGAATACACTCATAACAAATATTTCAACACTAGCTGGCGACCGCGACTTCGTTCACGTAGCGTAGTTTAAGTTTCTTTCAAATTTTCAAATCCTTCGGATAAAGTATAATTGCTGAATTTCCCGTAGGAATGAGCTATTTTCCACAGTAAAAAGTGATCTAGATCACAATCGTTGACAATTTGTTTAGGAGAAGAAGGGGCGACTGCCACGCTCCAGCTCGAAGAGCGGTCAGAAGCGACACATCATACAGCGACATACAACGACAGTACAGCGAGGAGTATATACGCCACAAGCGCCTAATGTTGCAGGGTTATCTATTTTACTACACAGCAAATAACAATTTACATATTTTGTAAATTAGTCTTTGTTTATGTATCTAACTTGAAAATGAACACTAACATTTGCAACCGGCATATTGCAAATTACATATACAGTGAACATGTTTGATGATAAATATTGTTCCTATATTATGTTAATATAGGTATTAATAATATTATTTTATATTAACTTGTAGCGATGGTCGTTTAGCAGATCAAAATGTTGCGCTGTTTCGTAATAGTTTGGTTTCAGCCGTTGAGTGAAATCAAATATTCTAGTTGAAGGTAACTTTAAGCAACTATAACTTTCGAAGTATGGAATGTTATCGATCATTTGAGCTAGAGTTCGTAATATTATGTCAAATACTCGTGATGCTGTATCGGTGTATTATATATTCCAAGTATATACCGGCATTGCTATGTTGCAAAGTAGATTGCTTTGATTTTGATTGCTATTAGTAAATTTCATAAGTGAAATACCTTTTTTAATCAATGACAATGAACTTAATATTCTCTTCTGAAAGAATCCGCGTGCGCAGAGCACAAAACAGACTTTCCTACAATGATACTTATGTGTACTTATATGAAGCAGTAAATCTTTTTTAGGGGGAACTACTGACGCCCATAACATGTATAAAGAGGTTATACAGATGTGCTGCCCTCTCCATAGACATAGCTCACTACTCTGCCATCGTCAGTATCATCATCATATTTTCAGATTTATTTTTTTTTAGATAGAACTATGCTTGGGCTGAAGGCCAGTGCAGCTTCATCGATATGAGTGGCGAGCACCCTGCGGTTAGCTCAAGCCACTGTATTTGTTGTCGATGGGTGGGCAGACCCCCCCTTCTTTCCCAGCTACTGGGAGAAGGCAAACCGGACTTTTGCGATTAATAGGTATACTATTATTATCTTGGCCGAGGACAGCGGGTGTCCTCCTCTCCCCACCTCTGACGGAGGGGAGCATCTCACGCGCGGCACCTAAAAAGTGGCCGACACGGGTCATGAGCTAGAATTTTCAGATATTTTTTATATTTACTAAACAGTTTTTTGAGTACTAAATTATATTTTATATTTTAGGTATTATAATCTAATAATTATGGTCCACCACAACTTTTGAAAATTTAATATTGTCTAATGAAATATTAAAAAAGGAATACCTAAGGACATGGTGAAACGTCAAAAACATTACCTTTGATCTCGGGTAAGGTCGAGCCGTGTCCCCGTAGCTATTTCATTTAATGGAAAGTTATAAAATTTAGATTCAAATTCCAAAGATACGTTCAAATCTTATTAAAATTCTAGGTATTGTCAACGCTGTGAAATTTACTTGGTTACCATAAAACTCATATAAAATCTGGATCTATCCATCATTTTTTTTACAATTCTTTTTATGCGTTGTCTAAAATTATTTTTTATTTTTTTTATGGTATAGGAGGGCAAACGAGCAGTCGGAGACATTTTCATGACTACCGACGCCCATAGACATTCGCATAGAGACTATACAGATGCGCTGCCCTCCCTTCTCCTCCCACCTCCATGGGCCACCGGCTACTTACACACCGCACGAAACGCGACAGCACAGCTGTTACGCCGGTCTCGTGAAAGCGAGAGGTACCTCCCCGGTCGTGCCAGCCCAATTCGGCTGCATGCAAGCTTGCAGTGTGGCACTACCTCTTACTAATTTAATTACAATCATAGATGTTGGTAATAAGTAGTGGCTTCAATTGGCAAGATAAGGCCCAGAACGAGGGTTCCGAACAAACGGCGCATTACATTATATTACACATATTACAATTTTTATAAGTGAATAAACTGATAAAATGATTAGGCTGCTAGCCACCATCACATGATACCGCCTTATAGTGACAACTACGTTTCATGCTGTTGGTGACTTGTTGATAAGACTATAGGAGAGAAGAATAATTCGTTGCGTTTGCCTCATGCGTCTATGGGTTTACACAAAGGAGCATAAAGTCAATAAAGCCGTCAATCCACCTTTGCGTGTACTATGAAAGGAACATCTCCGCGTTTGTGAAAATCTCATAACCTTAAAAGTATCCGTATCCTTGGTAATCCGTATTGGGCCCGAAAATAGGTGATCAATTAATATGTGGATCTTTTTGGAACCAATACATATATACTGTCGTTATTCATGTCCTGTTGTTTTTTTATTCCGACAATGAAAATGTTTTAATTAATAATTATTTTTTTATTCATTTGTTTTTATGGAAAGGAAGGAAAAATATGACGAGGAATAATTCAGTGTTTATATCATATTCTTGTAAGCAATTACCATAACAGCAATTCAAGTGGTACTAACCGACGCACACAATATAAAAGCCCCCGCGGCGCTATAAAAATCCATAAAAGAAATAGACTGTCATCAAAAATATCCGCATACATTTTTTCTTTGGAGTAAACAGCCTCTGTAAATCCTTACACAAGCTCCATATTGCGACAGCACTATATTTGAAGCACTTAAAATAATAGCACAAGTTTGTCTCAGGTGGGCCGCTCGTAAAGACAGTGGAAGACTTAAGTTCGTGAACAATAGGTTTATAGTAATAATAGATCCATGATTTGTAATGGTTCCGAACGAATTTAAAATTCGTATTTTCTAGATCATATTTATCTATTATGACGATAAACTCCCAGCTTCTTTATCAATAAATGTTCAACATAATTTCTTGCTAGAATAAAATGTAAAGATGAAGGCAAACATATATGGCGTTGATCAAAAACTTTATCATTACCGATCATCAGCCTGTTTTGTTTATTGACCAGTTCCAATAAAGACGAAAGGACAAAACACGTAATCACACATTTCGGATAGGCTACTACCAGGTATTTTTTGGAGTATGATGTGCATACCACTCCAAACCATCAGATAACAATAAATATTCGTATCTAACGAATATTTATTGTCGAAATAGAACCGCAGATGGAAGAGATGAATCCCCGTTGATGAACGTTCAAAAAGTAATTCCTGTAATTCTATTTTGAATAAAAACTTTTTCATTTTCATTTTCATTTTCCGCACAAAAGTGTTGCAATAGTTTTCACTTATATACATGGCCTTATTTACCTCTCATCTCAAATATATTCGGAGCTTTTAAACATTTAATTACAAAACTATTTCTTATTAATGTTAATTTTGATACTTTTCGTCCTTTTTGTATCCCTTGCTTTATCTGCCTTAAAACAAAGTTAAAATGGACATATTATGTTACATAAAAATAGTTACCACCTTAAAATTTCCATCACATAATTAGAACTTAATAAATACTCCCACGTCACGGCGACGCTACGGAGCGTTAACTGTAAATCCAATTAGCTACTGCAATTACTGCAACAACCAATTCCACTCGGAGTTTGAATTATGAGTAATTTCATATGTGACTTTCAACAACTCAATACGAAGGCATATCCTTTTCACGGAAGCAAATTTACTTATGAAGTTACACGTGCGGATGCAAAAACTAAAAATAAGAAATGTATGCTTTGATAATTATAAGTATACATAAAGTTAACATAATGTTTTAAGTAGTAATAGACTGATTACTACTAGAAAGGTATTATAATATACAAGCTGTGCTATTCGGTAGAAATATATTCCAAGGAAACAATTACATTTTTTTAAATAATTAATAGAAATATTTTTTATTGCTAACTGTAATCTTTGCCTGTGTCTAAGTACAGCCAAATCTTAGTAAAACTAACATAATTTACATTATGTTATATTTTCTTTATGAATTACTAGCGGCGGCGCTACGTGAAAACATCGAGATGAAAAAATTGTTGGCTCTCAGAGCTACCCGATGTTATGTACACAAAATTTTATGCGAGTTGGTCTAGCCGTTTCGGAGGAGTGTGGTAACTAACATTATGATTAGGTGGTTCGATTATGAACAATTAACAATTGCAATCTAATGTAACACAAAACAACAACAAAAAACAGAGAGGAAGAAAAAGAAAAAGAAAAAAGAATTTATACGTAATTCTCCTAAATACAAATTCAAATTGAAAAAAAATACAAACAAATAACTTCACTATGAAGGCAGTCATTCAAAAGAAGTACAGAAGGCTTAAATATAAAGACACGTAAATCAAGCGAAAAGAAAGAAATGGTTCGAAATGTAAGTATCTCCATTATTTTCCACAGGTTCAACATAGGATTTACGTCATATCCGCTTCTTGATCCGAGTCTTGTGAACGTACCTTCCGTATTTATTCCTCCTGATAAGCCCTTCCCTTAGATCCGTTTACAACTTTAATATACACGTTTCGTATAAAAAAGAAATTCGTTCGAGATTCTTATCGTTGTCCGAATAAAAGTTTGCAAGTCGATTTAACTTAAACCTTTTTCCTTTCAACCTTTTTTGTAGTTCAGCCGAGATTCTTCGGCAACCTTCAAATTCATTAGCTTTTTGTGTTGACCTCTTATACGCGCAATTGATTTATTAAAGATAAAAATATCTCAAGGAATTATAAATTGTATACAACTGGCTGAAAGTCGGCAGATTTCGGTTGTTTTGAATTTTAGACAAATTACGCAGTAATGTCTACGGAAAACTGTTCTTGTAACTTATCAAGAGATCCGTGACTAACGGTCTACTGTTAGATAGGGATTTCTTGGCTTTCTCGAACAGTTGTGGGTGGACAGAGATATAACAATCAAATCAAATTTGGCTTTTAATATCTTTAACTCAGTAAATCTGTTTGATATTTATTACCACTATAATTATACTGCGGTGTCCGTAAGTCAACGATTGTCATTGCTACGTTGTGTAATAATAATAATAATAAAAAACACTTTATTTTGTACCAAATAACATTAAAATAACATACAATTTGGTAGATAAAGGTACAAAAAGGCGGTCTTACCGCTTCCAGCGGTCTCTTTCAGACAACCAATATTTTTAAAGGAATCGACATATTATACAAAGTAGGTAATTGGCACAAACACGAATAAAATGAAAATTTTGAACATTTTAATTATTTTTCTTAGTAAAAACGTATATATAAAAATAATAATAATAATAATACTATCAATAATAATATATATACATAATGATATATACACATATACATACATAATGATATATACACATACATATATACATAATATATACATACATACATACATATACATGTATGATCTCATGGGAAGGTTAGTAATTTTTTTTTTTTTTTTGGTGCATATCTAACAAAACATTTCTAGGTTCCTCAGATGACACGCAGGTTTTGATTTTGAGTGCCATTTTAATGAAAACAATTTAAATATAAACTTTTAATATTCTATAAAAATGTACTATGTTATATTATAGGTGTCTCACGCAAATTTCCGATTTGACATTACATTATAAAAACACATTAGCAATATTAGTAACAAAATGATTAATGTAAAATTAATGGACTCTATTTTGCAGACGGAATTATTAATAGAGTTTTACGCCTGGACGTAGTTGTAACTAATAAAGTTGTAACTAATATTTAATTTGCTAGTTTACTAGCTAATTAAATATTAATCAAAGTAAATCCAGTGACAATTTTGGTGTCTTTATTTCCATGTGCTTTTCGCGATAATTTATTGAATTAGAACTAAAATGGGTAACAAAAATGTACAAATGAGATGACGATGTTATAGAAACAATAATAACATTGAAAAGCAACATACGAAAAAAATATAATAAATTTTATCGGTCCCTTCACATACTTATAAGTACTCGTGATCCTGCATAGATCGCGCTTAAAATGTACCCGAAGTTTTTGCTTCATGTATTAATATATTGATATAAGAAATTAAACGTCATGCTAAGTAATTAGGAGTGTACAAGACAAACAAAAACTTCAGTTTATTTCCTTTATATCAAAATAAAAGGGGGCGAATAAGCTGATGATGAGAGCAAATGCACATCAATAGGTGATATCTGCTCCTATACATCACCACCTCCCAGTAATATTTCTCTTCTTACCCTCCAATTTTCCAGTAGAAGTTCACATAAACGTGACAGCACATACGTCACTTTGTGGCCGTATTATTTCAGCGTATCTCTCCCTTTTCAGAGTTAATCTATCATACAGATAATAATTTAATTAAAATTACGTGTTTGTCTTTATAAAAACAAGTACATTTTGCAATTACCCAATTCCGTATAATCGCATTAAGGTACACCCATTGAACGGATATTAGATGGAACTAATCAGGCAACGTCTTCCTATTACCAAATTACAGGCCTCGCTGCACGAAATTACAGCCTTGATCGATTTGTCGAGCTGGCATTAATATATCCTGTTGTGCTGATAGCTATAGGTAATTAATACGTACCTCCCTTAGGCGAAATCCGATAATCTGACAATGGCAAGTGCCTCATGTCTCATAGAAGGTAATGCTAATATTGTTTCATCTATGTTTCCATGGCATACTCATGCCAGCACTACAAGATAAGTCGGACACCACCACTACTCTACATTCACCACGATCGCATATTAATTTTATACATGTAACAAAAATTAAGAAACTTCCTATGGAATAAGAGAAGAGGTGATACATTTCAAACTGTTGGACCGCTTTTTTTCAAAAACAGTTAAAAAAACTGCTTTTGAATTAAAAAGTTTAATAGGTCGGACACAGACACACACACAGATAGGTATACATTTCAAACTTATAACACCCCTCTTTTCTACGTCGCGGGTGGCTAAACCCTCTTACTACAATTACGATATGGAAGAGAAAATATTACCCGTTATTAGTAATCATTATTTTTGGGGAAGGGAAAATCATTTATTCACGACATTCTCACTATGAAAATCAAAGTGTGTTTGTGTGTGTGAGTTCGTGCAATTTATGTAATATGTTTTCTTTATCAGTGGAATTTTCATTAAAATGTGAGTTTTGAAAAAATCACGACAGTAACAAAGGAATTGCATTTCATTAGTCCAGCAAGACCGGAGAGTTGCAATCATTGCGCTTTGGTCTTCGGGCGATGGTATTTTTTCCCTTATAATATCTATACAAGATTGATGCAAGAGGCATTATTAAACCACATATTTAGTGTATTATTTTCAGGCTACACAACACAATTCAGATCAATGGGAGCAATAAATTAGCCACAGGAATTTTTTAAAGTTTTTTCTTACTTCGTACACGTTGTAAAAAAAATAATACCGTAGTAACAAAGAGTACAACACATAGTATAATTAGTACGTAGTATAAGTATAAGCGTAGTCAAATGGCCATAATGGCTTGTAAATATCTAATACAAGTACATTACCTACATAATATTATAATTGTTTAAATTTTATTTTGTAATTTTTTTATCTTTTTTAGTTTTATACATTTTTAGAGACAAAGTTTCTCAGTTTTAACAGATATATATGGTAATCCTGAATTTAATGTTTACGTATCATTCAATCAACAAAAAGGATATCGAATTATATTTTTAATGTCACCGCATAAAATAAAACTCTCTGATTCCTTCATTACGTGTTAGCAGCTGATCGCCGACTATGGACGGCCGGAGTTATTCACCTCGAGCGCGGTTGCCGTTCGCTGTACGAGCCAGTACAAATCATGTTTATATTTTTTCGCTGTTTAACTTATTTGAAAAAAGTATTTTCGTTTACTTGTCCTAAACTTAGTTTTAATAGTCTCGGATTAACAATTGGCAATTATAGTATAACATATGGTTTAATTTAATGCCTCTCGCTTGTATAGAAGTATGATCTACTTTGCTCTCCCCTCAAAACGAAAAAAAAAGTTTAGAGTAGGTCACATAATTCTATATCAATTAAGAGAAAGAAAAATGCGTATTACTGACAAACAATAATTTGATAATAATATAAAATAAATTGCTTTTCCCATCTTCATAAAACTCAGCGTTATCGTTAAAAATATATTATACATAAACATAGTTTATTATATTATTATAACTTAATAGAGATATATTATATATTTTGTCACTTGTGAAATTCTGAGAAATATGGCCGTATCGTAAAATTAAGGCCCACCAAAATTTATTAGCTAAGGGAGCACTTTTGACCCCTGTTATGGGCTCACCCAAAGGGTTGTCACTTGTTTATTT
>LUGF01046147.1:80547-112054 GCA_001625245.1 Calycopis cecrops | reverse complement strand
ATCTGAAAATTAAATAACTTGGTTTTTCATGTCGTTTGTATGAACGACAAAGTTGTATTTGCATTTTTTGAAAATGAAATATTATTTCATAAAAATTAATAATGATATCTCGCTCAAACCAATTTGCGTTGATAGTTTCTATTGACATCTACAATATTTTTTAGATTTCTCACCCTCTTAATTTAAAAGTTAGAGGGGGAGGCACTCATTTTTCCACTTTGGAAGCGTCTATCTTTCAAACAATAATTGGTTTTAACGAAAAATCGTTTTAGTAACCTTAATGTCATTTTAGATATCTATTCATAGACATATTTTTATTTAGATACCTATTCATAGACATATATAGGTTGGATGAAAAAAAATGTTTAGATTCAGTTCAATGTATGGAGTGTCCCTCATTATAATATTTTGAATTTATTTATTTTTGTATACAAAATTCGAATAGTGGTTTACAGAATACATGAACCTACGAAGTTTCAAATACGTAGTCCTAATAGTTTCGGAAAAAAAGGCGATGACATACGGGCGGACGGAACGACGGACACATATTGCGAAGATATAAGGGTTACTTTTTTTTCCATTTAGCTACGAAACCCTAAAAACAGTCATAATTTAGAGACTTTTTTGGTTCGTGGGAAATGTATTCACGCACTGAACCGGACCTTAGTAGAACCCCATGGTTCGGTGGAACTCCCACTAAAAATATCGATGCCACGGACCGCCTATACTAAGGTACCTCGGATTCGCCAGCAACAGGGCATACACTTTAGAATATATCAATAGTTATATCCAAATTCAGAAAGTAAAGATGTTTTATAGTAGGTATATATATACCCTAATTTATTATCTTCTACTATTGTCTGTTTCAGTACCTAATACTCATAGTGGTTACTCAAGTAGTTTTTTTTTAATGAGAATAAAATAAAATAAAATAGACCTTGATGTTACGTAAGTCTGTGGGCGTTGGTGATCACTTTACATCAGTTTACCAACTGCTCGTTTGCCTCCTATGCTATAAAAAAAGCTGTTAACGAACAAGAAACTGCCAATGCAATCTTGTAAATATAATCGCTGCTCGCCTCAGTAAATCCCGACAATCCCTACTCATACGAAATGAGATCGTTCCTGTACATCCACGTCATATCTCATCCTTGATACCGAGACGGACGGAGATTTCCCCGAGGACGTGTGACGTAATAATATTATGCCTTATTACTTCAACAGAGTTATACTAGTTTGATACTATTAAATTGCTTTGCATACCATATTATGGGGCAGTCCGTGTAGTTATACATTCCAGCTAGTGATATGATTCATTATTCAGAACAGAGGCAAGTCATACAAAATTAAAGTCAGCTTCACTGAGATAAAATTTTCTGTTTATTTGATGTTACAAAATACGAAAGTCACGGTTGCGTTACGCATCGCAACTTTATCAGGCTCCTACAAAAATTTGATTATTGTTATATCGAGTTTAGAAAAGCAAATATACTCCTTATAATTGTTACATAAAATTTACGTCAGTCAATCATTGTTTTTAATTAAATTTCAACACAAAAATTTAGTAACACTTCAAAATTATTAAAACAATTATAATATTATGTGCACTAAGCCCTGGAAACAGTAACAATTAAAATTTGAAAATTCAAAATAATACCCATAAAAATGCTATCGGCCTGAATGTCCTCAATACAGACAAGTAAATTTTCTAAATTGTGTATAATTCATTATTTACAGATTGCAATATGAAATTTAATTCCTACTAACTAAATTGCAGTTGAAATTTTGTTTTATTCACTAACGTAATGTAGTGACATATCGCCCCTGTTACCTGTTATATGAAGGTTAAGGCTATCCAGTACTTCTTTAGCACTGTAACCGTAACCTAGCTGTGTTTAAGTACTAATATTATAGCCAGCTGCGTTAGATATCGCGCATCAGTTCAAGCTGACTGCGTGCTCTCGATTTATTGAACCCTACACTAACGATTATTGACAAGTTGTCAGGTGGTGAGGTCGACATCTATGTGCCTGCATTGAATCCTAGATATAAGTATCAGAATAGATGACTCTGATCATATCTCCAATGCGTACCTAATTTCGCTTTTGAAGTGAACATTTCTTTAGCGGCGTTAAGTAGGAAAAAAATTCTAAGTACCCGTCAGCAAACATGCTATAAACATTCTATACGTAGCGCAGCTTAGTGAGTCTAGTCATAACACAGCGATATGCACCGTTAGCATAGCTTCAATATACGTTGCACGTATTTTTTAACTGAAAACTTCTTTAACTTTTACCTTTTAACCTTTTAACGTCAGTGGCATGCTATGGGAGAGGCTTTTGTCCTTCAGTGGACTGCAATAGGCTGATGATGATGATGATGATGATGTATTTTTTAACATAATATTTTAATTTTTTACTTATATCGGCATCGCCTATGAGTGCCTGCTTTGTTTAAGGTAAGGTAAGGGTAGTATTTGCCGACTTGTAATTACTTCAAAAAAGGATACCTTAAATCAATTGAGTAAGTACTTTTTGATCACACAAATCGTATATGATGTATGGCTATTTGAAGAGACTCAAGTAAGGCCATCTGGGTGATGCCAAAGGCTGCCTACATTTTATATTATAATACGTACAACCAGATTTTAACAAATTCTTAAAAAAAAACTTATTTCAAGATTTCTCCTCACCGTGAATAAAAAATCATCGTTCAAGATTTTCCTTTTAAACGAATGATAGGCAATAAAAAGGAACAGGTAATTTAGTACCAGACAGCGAAAACATTGTTTACATTTATTTTAAATGCTTAATTGTTATGAAATGTACTCAATCCACTGAAACGAGGTCTTTTAAAAGCTTTTTTATCTTTTGTTTTTCTACAGCAGGCGTTCGACAAATAAAATGTTTTTATTAATTATTTTAGGCGAAACAATGTAGTAGGTACTAGGTCCCTTAGGCAATTAAAAAATTGTGTATTAATTAATTGCTCAAAAATTAGGATACTAAAGATTTTTGTGATTTTTACAAAACGTCTAGAACGTCGAGGAGAGTGAAGGCTAAGATATGAAATTTGACCCTTGTTTAATCTGACATTTTCTTAATCCCTGTCTTTATACATAGGTACCCTTTTCAGATACTGTTTTGGTAAAATTACTTAGAAGCAAAAATTTTATATTCGCTTATTTATTAAAAATTTTACGTTATAAATCTGACTTTTTATACATTCCCTTACGTATTAATTTGGACTTGCATATTAACGAATTAACGTAATTATGTATTATATTGTTAAAAACTACTGTTGTATAATTTCTAATAAGTCGAAACATATAATTTAAAAACCAACAACAAAACGTGGACTCATTAGAAAAAGAACTCCAAAAAGCACGGAGAAATCATTTGTAGCAGCGAGAATTGGTTGTAAAAATCCTTCATCCGACGCTAAAAACCCTTCAACGCTGTAACTAAAAATTCAGCACTGAGCCAAACGCTCCCAAGAGCTCTCAGACATTTCGTTGTCGAATTGGAACAATTGCAACTCTGACTGTACTAGAGAAACTGAATAAATAGATAAAGCCGCCTTTTAATTATTCAAATTATGTCTCACTGCTATCCTTACGGATGGTATATTCGCGCAACCCAAACTTCAACCCTAAGCCGATTGAGATGAGTTCCATTTTGGATAGTCAGCAAATTCGGTCGGAACTACTGCAATTGCTTAAATATTATCAACACTTTATTAAAGTTTCTCCTTGTTTGTGCCGGTAGTTATAATAAAGCTATTGGGCGCTGCACCGACCGGTAACGTCGATAAGAGGATATTAACATATTGTATAATTGCATTGAAGCTAGATGTTTGCGTTCACGATCATTTTGATATTAATAGTTCAATTATTTTACGCTCTGCTTTCGCCTTGTGTTGATATTCAATCCTAACACTACCATAGTATCTACAAGATATTATCGCTCTTCCATAAACTAATCATCTGCATGTTCTTGTATCTTGCTCGAACGATGCTAGCGTAAAATGACTGCGTTGCCGTGTTTTCTATGGTGTGTATTTCCGGTGGCCCATGAAGGGGAGGGATAAAGAAGGACAATACATATGTACAACCCCTACTTGGTACATCGATGTTACTTCACGGCGGTATCATGTGAGTGAGTGGTCATCAGGTCCACCCAGGTATTGCTAGCAGAATTCAGCTGATGCCACACTATATCACGACACTACTTCTCACCATATGACAATGGTTGCTGGATAAATTCTTCTTCTTCTTCTCGTTTCAGGGTTCAGCTGATCAAATTTTATGCGCCCAGTACTGTGCCACATCTGTAACGGCAGCATCCTCCGCTGGATAAATGAGATTACCGCGTGCGTGCGTGTAAAATTACTATAGCCGGTGCTGTCAGAAACTCATCTATCAAGTTATCTAATATAATTGGTATAATGTAGTTAATTTGGACTTGCATATTAACGAATAGACGAAACTATCGTATCATAGAAAATTATAATAAATATTACAAGGGTTCCTTTCATGATGTAAGTAAGCGCTAAGGCAGGAATTTTTAGAAATTTAACCCCTAAGGGAGTAAAATGAAACAGCGGGGCACAGCCAGTATAAAATAGTTTTATTGTCTATTTTAATTATAATTATCAATCGTTTCTAATGACATTCAATGGATTGGAAATACGTTCTTCTTATTTTGGCAAAGAAAAATTTTAATGGCACTGAGAACAGGATTTGGTACACTGACCTTTGTGACAAGTCCAAATTTCAAACTCTTTAAGTTAAAGTCTACGCGTAATAGGCATTAGTCATCATTTAATCATTATTAAAGTTAATGATTCAGTGCTTCAGACCTCACTTAAAGTCATTGGTCGTGCTTATCACTTTATTTGTGGAAGTCGTTAAGCCAATTGGAGGCATTTTGGAGGCTTTCATTTCATTCCCACGGCAGGTCGATAGACCTACTTCTCCGAGTATAGCTGTTTTATTACAAAGATGCCATCTTTATTAGCAAGTGGGAGTATGAGTGATATTAAATTTCCGACATTCATTTGTCATAAACTAGACGGCAGCGCAGTCGAAATCTATATTATTTTCTGTTAAATAGTACAGTCAGCCATAAAAAGGATACTTCATTTTCGTTTTATCACAAGTCTTGTTAATTTTTGAGTACAGTCGACATATTAATTGAAAAATGTCTATGTATGTGAACTGAAAAAAATATTTTTATAATACGATCAAGTGAAACTAACCTCATAGTAGTTGATGCTAAGAAACCCTATTTTCCAATACATTTTTTTTTTAAATTATGTAATAACTGATTACTGTGACTTAATCTAAGCATATTACGATATATTTTGTTAGTATGAACTGCGAAGATGAAGTTGATATACCCACCAAACTAATGATAATGGCATATTGTTAGGAAGAGGTAGTGTCACACTGCATTCTTGCATGTAGACGAATTGGGCCGGCACGACCGGGGAGGTATCTCTCTCTTACACAAGACCGGCGTAAAGTGACAGCTGTGCGCGTTTCGTGCTATGTGTCAGTAGCGGTGGCCCATGAAGGTAGGAGAAGAAAGGAGGGCAGCGCATCTGTATAGCCTCAATGCGGGCATTGATAATCATGAAAATGACTCCGACTGCCCGTTTGTCCCCCTATATCATAAAAAATTCCAATTAGTACTAAATATGCTGTCTATAAAAGACAAGCAATATTAGTATTATTTCCAATATTTGTGATTGCCTCAATTTATTTTATAAGTCTTTTATTTTTATGGTCGACTGTACCTTGAGAGATACAAAGATACAGCGAAGCCTGGGACATTCGGAAATTAATAGTGTTTCCTATATCGGAGCCGCACATGATGGATTGTTGTCGCGACTCTTCCGTGATGCGACTTACATTCACTTACAGGGGAGACAATATTTGACGTTGAGGTTAATAAAAACTTACAAGAGAATATATCAAACGATTTTTCCTGGTTGTATTAATTTTTGTTTACCCTTTTAAGCAAGGTAAAGCTTCCAATTTTCCTTGTTCCTTAAATATATTTTTGTACTAATAGGGGGCAAATGAGCAGTAAGCGTCATTTTACAGGGACCGTGAGAATGAGAGGTAGGTACGTTCCCGATCGTGCCAGCCTAATTCATCTTCAACGTATGGCACCCTCTCACAAAAAAAAGCTATATTTCTAAAAAAAAAATATGATATTCGTATCTAAAACGTTTGTTATATAAGCAAACAAAAAAAAGCTATATTTCTAAAAAAAAAATATAATATTCGTATCTAAAACGTTTGTTATATAAGCAAACAAAATAGACATTAGGTCAGTTGTCCAAAGATACCTGTTTCCAGTAAATTGTCTAAATCTATCCGGACACGAGTAACCGAACGGAAAGGAACGGACGTCCGGCACCGACGGACGCTTTACTTTTCCGCTTGGCTCGCTTTTTGTTGCACCACTCTATTTCCGGAGCTTAAAATTTCCATAGTAGGGCAAGATGTTCGAGTCGATGTACGTAAAACGGTCTTTTAGGTGTTAAATCTTTGACTATAATATTAGTTTAAATGTTAACGTGACAGGTTTAATAATGTTAACTAGGAGATAGAGGATATTATTGTAATAGGAGTGCTAAAATGTTCATTTTCATTTTTTCATTTCTTTTAATCGTTATAATAAATTTTAGCAGATAAGTCACCAATATTTTTGGTATTATAGATAAAGATAGATAAAGATTTAACTTATCTATTATATAGTTTTTTTTATTAATTTCTCTCTTTTCCAAATAACTTTCCTGGAGCATCATGTTTTTATGTTAGAAAACAACATGTAGCTCCTTAATTTAAAACCTACCTTAAAGGTCAAATTATTAATCCTAAAATTTTATATTTAGCTCAAAATTAGCTCAAATAATCTTCACCAGTGACAAGTTAGGCTGTAAATCAAGGCGCATCTATTACGTAAGTTTAAAATTACCAATTTGTCTGCGGTTTGCCTTCATAGAGATTGGCATTTAACATAATTTGTTTGGAACTTACGTCAAATTCCTCGCTCTAGAAGGCAAGCCACAGATATTTAATAGGGCCACATATCCCTCTCAAATAACGTCAATCCTCCGGGAATTCTTCACATTCTTTAGTAGGAACCCAGTGGATGGCCAAAGTGTGGTGAGGTTTAGGATTTATTACCTCAAAATAAAACCGAAGCACACAATAGATCATTTTCTTGTCCGTTTCTTTGTACGTATTTAAATGAAACCTAACAGTACGAAAATACAAAGCAGATTGAGGAAAAAATCTGTATCTTGGCAATTTATAGTTATATTACAGAAAATTAAGAGGTAGTGTCATGCTGTATTTGAACCAGTAAGACCACGCGGTAGGTACTTCTGTCTCAAATGATACCTTAAAATTTCACTATAGCCATTATAATAACGATTATGGCTGTAGTGAAAATATTCATACGCTTTGTGAGCGCCGGAGGCCTATTGAGGTATGGAGTAAAGGCGCACAGCGCGTCGTCATAACCATAATGGTCCCCGGTCATGGATGGCGGCCCAATTCGCCCCCAGCGCAGCATGTCGTAGCGCAGCTATCTCTTACAAAACTGCTTCAGAAATGATGCTACTTTTTGAGATGAAATATTGATCATGAACATTAAAACAATTTATATAATGTACAATAATACGTCAGTGGCCTACTTTTACATTGAATTCCCGCCATATCTTGTTCTCGCTCAAAATATAAAACACTTTGACAGGTTTTGAGGTTTTTAGGTCAAGTTACCTTATTCGAACTCTTCAAATATTCAAACAATAAAATATGAGGTTGTACGCAGCCGTTCTAATACCATATATTTATGTGGTTTGTAATAAATTTATAGTGTTCTAATTTTAAAAATACTTTTTAAAAATAGATTTACCATATTTCATCGAATTGGATGTAGAGGCCTTGCATATTTTAAGTATATACTAATTTAGACTACATAATAAGGTACTAAAGTAAGAATTTTTGGTTTTTAATTTACTTTCAAAAAATTTTCACCAGCATTTCGATAGATAGGTCAATAGTTATGACACGAAAAAATATGTTTCCTTTGTAGTACATATTATGTACATATCAATATTTGTACCACTACCTAGTATTTACCTACCTAATATTTTATTTATCCTACACTAAAATATTTACCATATAAAAACCCGAAGGTATTAAGATACAGATTTATTTACAACACACAAAAGCGCGAACTGCGCATATTGTTCTTTTTCTGGATAAGAGAAATATCAAGACAAGCTCTTCTGTTAGATTGGCTTTGAGGAATGAGCTTGATTGCACCGCCGCGCCCTCCACTACTACAAGCGTTCTTCTAAAGTGGACACTGTGAATTCGTCATTTTATGTTTTAAAATGTATTTGCTTATTTACTACTACATCTATATAATTTATCTATAAGTAGAGAAAAAAAATCTCTATTTAAAAGCAAAGCGCGAAAGGAGGAATTTAGTACTGTTGAAATTTATATTGAGAAGAGGTGCAGAAAGCTAATACTTTAACATTTTAAATAAATAAAACGAAACCCACACTATGATACGCACATATTGGTTCATTTAATTTAATACACAAATTGATTACCAATTAAATAAATATTTACAATGACATAATGTGTCATATGATATTTACGAATTTCGTTCTACGGGCAATCACTAGTTTTAGTAAATTTGTTATTTTTTCTCTTTTCAGTGCCAATGACGCAGGTGGTAGCGATCGCCGGTGAACCAGCCTACCTACCATGCGACATAGCGACACACGACGAGGAAGATGCCGTACTTTTGGTGCTATGGTACAGGGAAGACTTGGGAACTCCTATTTATAGGTATTTATTCTTGTTTATTTCGTAATTACATTCTGATTTTTTTCAGTAGATGATAATTACATAAAGGAGTTCAGAAAAGTATATATTTATTGTATAAGTCAATTAAATAACAGAAGCATTAGAGGTGAGCATTATCTCACCTCTAATTTCAAAATACATTTCATTGATACTATAAGATATTCTCATCTCAAATGGGAGACGAAAATATGTATACGAATTTTTGTCTCCCATTCTCTACCTCTATGATTACTTTCGCTCATTTAGGAATATACCAATTCTAATTGTGGCTTTAACTGTGCACTGCCGTACTTATGCTTCCACCATCCAACTCTAATACGAGCGATCACTCTCCCGTAGCATCAAACTCGGTTTGAGTGAGCTACCCTACAACAACTGCACACACAATTTTTAATTCTATTCTATAATATTATTTTTTTATCGTACAACAGTGTAGATGCTCGTGAAAAGGACTTCGGTGTAGCGGAGAGGTGGTCTGACGAGAGCGTGTTTGCGTCTAGAGCTTATTTTTTACCTGAGAGAAGGCCCGCTGAGCTGGGCGTCGACCGAGTGAGAGCTTCGGACCAAGGAATATATAGATGTAGAGTGGACTTCAAACAGGCTCAGACCAGGAACTCAAGAGTCAATCTTACTGTTATAGGTAGGTTCTGTACTATATTACATTTTTAAATAACTAAAACAGAATGGCAAGTAATATTTTTATAGAATTTCCTCTCGATGTCTTCGGGATCCCCTCATCACTTCAGAAGAAATAGTTGAACTAAGAAATTTATTACATTTCAATGTCGGTTAATAATAAGCGTCAACGGTTAAAATTTTACACAAAAAGTGATAGAAATCTGAAATGGAATAAAAATGTTTTTCATCCCGAAGTCAAAGGTTCCCATTGTTCAGATATTACGTGGTTAAAGCCGCAGGTTGAGCAATAATAATTCCATATCTAGCTGAATAACTATACGTTTTAATAATTAAATCAAAAGCAAAAAACAAAAATGTATCTACCAACCCTCTAACTCAACCGAGAACTCACTTTAACAGCTCGCTGAAAAGTTGAAATCAAAAATTTGATTTCCCTACAAAGTTTGCGGCTGTCTAAAGTTTGTTCTGGAAATGCTGGAATACATGCAATATTTTCGAATTGAACAATAATATAAACCGGGAATTTATGAGATGAACATTTTTTTACTCGTGTATGCAAAACAACGATGAGTAAAATGCAATTTATTATATATGCAATTTATAATCTCTGTTGTTGTGGTGCCATTCTACATTGCTGCAGAATTTGGCTAGCACGATCGGGGTTGTACTTTACGCTCGTATGATTCTGTCATATTGTGAGAGCTACATTGTCGTGTTTTCTGACGGGCACCTCCGTTCACCCGTTGGAAGGGAACGTGGGAGGTGGGCAATGTCTGCATGACAATTATGCAGATGCTGGCTCCTTAGAATCGTCGTCCTCTCGCGTTTGCCTATTTACTATATTTTATGAAACAACGTGTTAGTCCTTGTTCCGAGTTAGTCCTTTTGCTAGTTAGAGCTAGGCCAGCACGACCTTTAAGCATTGTACATATTATACTAAATTGGGTTACTGTTGATGTTTGTATCTGTCAACAGAGCATATCAGTGACTGTAGTTACTTGCTCTTCCCTATGATGGATCGTCCATAGCTCACAGGAATTGCAGGATACGTGTAATTTCAGACTGATTGATGTTCATCGAATGTTTCGCATTGTCAGGGGCAATCACATTCGTGTGACCCCTCCTTTTATTGCTTACACAAGGAAACTTATTTTATATGGCGCAACGTTACCGCACCTAGGTGGATTCCTGTTATATTGCGGCGTATAACAGTACACATTACCCACAAAAGATACTGCCAGTAACACCGTCGTCTTTGGTAGGTTCCACACCACAGGTTTTTCACCTCCTTTCTACTCAATGAGCCACCGACAATACACACCGAACGAAACGCGAAAGCATAGCTGTTTGCATCGAGCCGGACTCATGCAAGCGGGAGGTTCCACCCCGGTCGTGCCGAGTGCCGACCCAATTCAGCTGCGAAGCAGCATGACAACGAAGAAAACTCTAGGCACCGTATGAAATGTTCTCCATTTTTTGTGTGCACTTGAGGTTGACGGAGCGGTAACGTAAATATTATAAATTCAGAGGCTGAGCCCGCGCCACTGTGATCGGTATTCGTAAGCCGAGTAAGTCCCGCACCGAACCCACAAGCTACCGTCCTATTAGTCTTATTAGTTCGATAGGTAAAATCTATGAGAGAATTCTTCTCGCACGCATCAAAGATGTCGTGCGTGAGGAAAATCTCTTCATGGATGAGCAGTTCGCGGAAGGCGCCGCGAAGGACATAGTTGTCCGCTTCAGGTTCACCGTCTTTGTGAATTCGTTCACGACGGTATTAACCGTAAACGTCCCATACCGACATGCGCAGTCTTCTTTGACGTAGCCAAAGCTTTCGACAGAGTATGGCATGAAGGCCTAATCTGTAAACTGTTCCGTCTAGGTCTGCCGGATAGGCTAGTCCTAACCATTAAGGCATACCTGACCAATAGGCATTTTCAATATAGGGTAGAGGGCACGCTGTCCACCAGCCGCCTCTTAAAAGCCGGAGTCCCCCAGGGCTCTGTTCTCTCCCCCACTCTCTACAATCTCTATACGAGTGATATCCCGCGCCATCCCAAGGTAGAGTTGGCGATGTTCCCGGATGATGCCGCCCTTCATAGTCGTGCCCGCACGGTCCCTCTAGCGACCAAGTACCTCCAGCAGGCGATCACTTCCCTAGGGGGGTGGTTCGCCCGCTGGGGGATCGAGTCAACTCTGACAAGTCCCAGTCCATCCTTTTCTCAGGTCGTTCCCGTAATCTCCAAACGAGACCTTCTCAGTTCTCGTATCATGCCTCCCGTATCTATATACGGTCAAACCATCCCCAGAGTATGCTCCGTCAAGTACCTGGGGGTCACTCTCGATAGTCGCTTTTCTTTTAAGCCGCATGTTAAACGCGTGCGCAAAAAAGCCCTCTATGTGTTACACAAGTTGTACCACCTCATAAACGCTACAAGTAAAATGTCGCTTAGAAATAAGCGTACATTATACTTAACATGCATAAGACCGATTTTCTCCTATTGCTGTCCTGTGTTCGCACACGTCAGCCCTAGGACGTTATACCTTTTGCAAGTAGTGCAAAATAGGTTCCTCCGTATGGCCACGGGTGCCCCGTGGTAGATCCGCAATATCGATCTTCATAAAGTACTCGAGCTCCCCTCTGTTAGTGGGCACTTCAAAGTGCTCACTAGATCTCACTTCGATAGGGCCTCCTCTCACCCTAACCCCCTAGTCACAAAAGCAGAGGTATACAACCCCGACTGCGTGACCAACGTCGGTCGACGTCCCAGACATGTTCTGGCTGACGAAGACGACGTTATCACTACAGCTGTTACACGTATCATAACGACACGCAAACAGAGACAGACACACAGCCGCGTTGCAGGTACACTACACCCCGTCCGGGGGATCCGGACACGGACGCATTTCAGACCACAACAACACCCTGACAGAAAGACAGTGATTGGCCGGCAAAATTTTACAATTTTTGCCGTCCAACTTAAAGTCGAGTAAAGTATTTCAAACAACAAAAAAATCGTCAAATTAATAAATAAAATAATCGTGATTTCAATTTCGTCTTTATTTTATAGTAAGGACAAACAAGAAATCTGGGTGCAGCCCAATTCAAGTGCAACGCAGAATAACTTAACTCTTACAAGAAGATTTTTTTTGCAATTGAATTGAAAGAATTTATAAAACTTATATTGAAATAAAGGCGATTTTTTGAATACCTCTTTTATCTCTACTTTACGATCACCTCACACCACCATGAGGAAGACAATATATGGCTCGGTTCTTTATTGCGGTTTCCTCAGTAGGTCACAGCCTAATGTAAAGTCACAAAGTCATGCATTTTATTACGTTTTACTACTTACCTTTTAGTAAGAGGTAGTGCTACGCTAATGCGGCATGGCATGGTAGTAAAAGCTCAGCTGAATATATACGCAGCTGAATTTCGCCGGCACCTTGATGTTGCCTCTCGCTTGCACTATTTCGGCGTAAAGTGACAGCTATGTTGCGTTTTGTGTGGTGTGTGAGTTCCTGTGGAAAAAATTCAGTGCGCATTGGAGGGTAGGGGAGAAGGGGGCAACACATAAATCGTCGTCAAAATTATTTTATTTTATCCGACTGCTCGTTCGTCCCTTTATAGCAACCATTAAAAAAAAAACTTGTCATGTTTGTATAAATTAGTTTTGTCAAATCTAGTCATTTCCATTTTGCTTCCTTTTTGTTACTATAATTTTGTTAGCCAAGGTAAATTGTAAATTTGTGGTTTTAAACATAAGTATAATTTGTAACCACATATTGGTATCCGTTTGTTGTCACTAGTCAAATTTGTGTATTTCGAATATAGAATGTATGATAATAACAAATTATTATTGCATTTATAATATGACGAAATAAATCTGGTTTACTGATGAGGACATAACATAGCCACGAAATTAAACGAAGTAATTTTTACCTAACCGTATATAATATAAACTAATTTATTTTTTCTTTTTACAAGAATGTTCTGGTGATCTCAGATCGAATCACGAGTTTTTGTTTTTTTAATTTCTCCTTTTCTCTTAATTTATTTACAAAATTATTTAAATATTTTAATAACTTTTTTATTTGTAATCCCAACAAAACCGGACAGTATCATGTTAGTAAAAAGGTTCGAAAGGAATGTAAAGATTACAATTTTATGAAAGGCTCGATCCGGATCCAATTTATTTTTAAAATGGATGGATCCAAATTGGAGTAAAATACACACGGGGCGCCAGCGTATAGGAGAAAATCAATAGCTAACGTAATTTGCGACTGCAAAGCGTTAACGTATTCTTTTACGATGGTAATAGGATTCAAAATTGAATAATATTATTATTTAGATTGATAAACGTAACTTTGTATATAAAAAATTAACATGAAGCAAATCCGTGGCTTAAATCCGCTTAGTGTTGGAAGTGTGGCCGGTTCAGAAGTTATTGACAGTCACAATAATCCGCTGTGTGAATTTTATTACGATAAAAATCGTGACTTGACTTCAAGTTTTGCTTTTAAATTTTAGTTGTCAACTTTTTATATTATTCCTTATTCAACATTGGTGTAATTTTAAATTTTAAAATGTTAATTCGATTCAATAGTTTTTTCCTGTCCATGGAGAGGGGAGGATGAAGGAGGGTGACGCATGTGTATAAACTCTAAGCGGGCGTCTATGGGCATCGATAGCATGACAAAGACTCGTTTGTTGCCCCTTCCTATGAAAGAATAAATATACGCTAAGCGTATTTTGGCTGTCGGTATCAGCGTGTAGTTAGCACGCTGATACCGGACCTATGCGCCATTCCATGGTTGTAGTTGACACATAGCTATGTCAAAAACCCACCAAAACCCCGCGAGTCGCTTTGCAACCCATGCTGTCATAACAGGCCCCCTCGGCGACAGATACTTCCTATAATATGTTGTCCTCATTTATTCCTCTTAAATTCCAGGACAGCACAAGCACCATCGTCGCAATTCAGTCCGCCGTCTACTGGATGCGCCATTTTTCACCCCGTCCCTTTAGCTCGTTCCGCAGCATCTTTCTCTGGGATATGACAGCTATCCAGAAGCAGGCTATCGCCTCTTGGCTCTCAGAGCTTGTCTTTCTCGAGCATCAAACAGATAATTCTCGAGACCGTGGCGCTGGATACCCTATCCAGTTTGCTGGACCATAACCACACTTATAGAAGGGTGGCTTGCTGGCCGGCATACATAAACTATATACATATTATATTATACTATAGGAGTGAAAAAACAATATTAATACGATCACGAATTAATATTGTTTTTTAGACGGTTGAACCGTTTAATTTCGGCTGTGGGTTTGTATATTAAAATAATAGAAGCCCAAATTTGGCAATTAG
This sequence comes from Calycopis cecrops, assembly GCA_001625245.1. NCBI lineage: Eukaryota > Metazoa > Arthropoda > Insecta > Lepidoptera > Lycaenidae > Calycopis > Calycopis cecrops. The sequence goes on along the minus strand of LUGF01046147.1, from coordinate 97,144 downwards.
TTTATTCGTCTACTGACCGCTGAATGTGATAAAGGCCAAGGTCGAGCAGCTGCTTTACATTTGCATCAATATGATGGAAAATAGTAACTTTATAATTGCCAGAAGGATTAAATATGTAAATAACAGAAAAGCTTGGATTTAATTACACTTTGCTACACATAATTTTTTGAATCTGAAATTATTTTATATCACAAACACGTCTCAATTTTTGCTATAAACATGCTACAAAAAGTTGTAAAGTACATTTAGAAGTAACTGATAACACATACATAATATATGTATATGTCAAAATACTGATTTATGTATCTACATACCTTTCTTTCTTTCTCCAATCAAAAACATCCAGGTTCTGCATCCTCACAAACAACCATAACTTCACTCATTACGAAAGCGATAAAAACGCTAAGAAGTTCTATTCGATAGAAATTAGACACGCAGCACTAATTGAGTTTCGCGTATTTCTCTGTTTTATGTCGAACCTTAGCACCTATGATTATTTTATTAAACTTTTATTAGCTTACAAAATACAGGTCAAAGAGTTTCAATCAAAACATTAACATTAGATATTATACTGCCTTTTTTTTTTGGTAACGCAGAGCCTTTACGCACGCTACCCAGGAGCCCGGGTGGCTCAACCGGGTACAGTGTCAGGCTCGACAACTGGGTTGCCCCTACCGACTAAACTCCTGCCTTGCTTTGCCTGTAGTGCCTTCAGCCGCAGTAATTGGAGGGCCCCAGATGAAAAAGCAACAGGGCGCCTCCAGCGACAGGCTGGCCTCTGTGAACAGGCCAGACTCCTCCTCCTTGGGGACTGTCTTGCCTTTGAGTGGCTGCCTTTGAACAGTCCCTACTCCACGGTGGAACCGTGCAATGGGGTCAGGTTCCCATCCTAACCCCTGATCCCAATGCTCCAACGGAGCACACCAAACCGGTCGCCCGAATCCACGCCGCAATCTGCTGATTCAGAGGGACGGGTGGAGGACCTCCGGCATTGGCTGGTCCCATCCGCTGGGCGGCGGACCAACCATTAAACGGCCGCAGAGGACAGGGAGAACGGCAACGACACACAGCATCTCCTCTTCCTCTGCGGCCCCACCGCCAACGCAACAGACGGTGCGCCCCCGTTCAGTCGCGGGAGATAGGGTGCACGGCAACGACACACCGAGACACCTCTCCTCCCGCTATCCCTCCTCCATGGACGCATTCAGAGCGGGCCTTGGTGAAGCCCACCCGACGCGTCCCCACCCGGCATCCCTTTCGGTTCACTGTGGTTGTTGGACCACCACGGTGAACCGAGAGGGATCCCGGGAGAGGGGCCACGGCTACTAAGCCCCCTCACCACGACAAGGTGGAGATCCGTCGAGGGGGATATATTATATTGCCTAGCCTATTGGCTCTAAAAGTAAAGTTATTCTGATGTTTATAAAAAGTTTTATCAGTCCATTACAAATAAAAAATAATTAGGATTATACATATTGAATAAAATAGTAGTAAGTAAATAAAATTAAAAAAATCTAACAGTATGTTTGGATTGTAAATTCATTACTTCTACTTTGTTACAACAGGGGCTCTGGACTTTACGTATAAACTAACTAAAAAGCATCTCATAGTTACTCATGTAAATCGCGTCTCTAGAGAAGTGCACTCAGCTACACTGAATAAGATTATTTAGAGCTTTCTGCACAAAGTCACACATGGGTCTTGGATGTTATACAAAGGCTTCGCATTACCGTGTATCATATTACAAAAAGGGAATAACTCACAGTTTATTATACAGGAAATTAGGATCGTATTTACTTACGAAAAGTTTGTTTTTCGCGAAACCCTGTGCGTTTACTTAAGTTTATAAGAATCGTTCTAGTATATTTTCTAATCGTGAAAACACGGGAAAGTGTTTAATAAAAACTAGGTTTTGAAGTTTAAGCAAGAGTATTCTTTGAGAGTAAATCTAGACGTACATTTAATTACTTTTATGGAATATAATTTTATATAGAAGTTGCTCTTTTTAGTTGAACAACGAATTTTGTAATTTTTATTTTTTACATCTAGTTTATTGTTTAAACTTAAAACAATTTATCCAGTGAGTATATAATGTTTAAAATAACTGGGAAGTATTATAATTTATTTACCTAGGAATAATAAATTTCTATGCATCTCACATGACAATAATAAATAAAATTTGTTATTAATACATAGGTCAATCATTATCGCAAAATGGTTCTCACAAGTAAGGGCCTACGACACATAAGTATGACAAGTAACGGAATGTCTTGTTTTGCAAAATATTATACACTTTAGTTGGTACATAACGAATACTAAACTTGGAAAAAAGATGGCAGCTGTAAGCCAGATTTTGCTCAAAATAGAGGCAATTTTCAGTGCGGATATTTTAATTAAACGCGATCACGCCCCTCAGAAGATAGCTAGCTTAACTTTTATGTAAATTTACAAAAGCATCTTGCTATTTATTCTAAAAACTTACAGTCATCTTAAGAAAACCAGACATCTCACATGAAATAATTTTGTGGTTTATAATAGTAATGATACATAAATTACAATATGTAATTCCATGTAAATAATTTAAATGAAAATCTAATAAACACCTGTCATTTAATAAATATAACTATACTGACCGATCTGACAAGATGTACTACATTTTATAAGAATCATGCTTCTGTAAATAAATAAATTTGAATTCTCATTCTAAAAGGTTATATAGTACTTTGTGGTCTAATGCAGCAGATGGGACAGTGATGGGACTTATCTTTCTTTTCTTACATCAAACCTTTTTGATTGGCAAACGCCTTTAATTTTTTCAAAAATACTTCCTTGTAGAAAAGAGAATATTTTGCTTACGCGCTTTCTGGTACAGGATAGTGTTGGTGGTAGTAATATGAACGGCGTTGTCCGAGTTTCTGTTGATGGATTATATTCATATATTTTATTCTAGGGCTACCCATGCATAATTTGACTACTATGGTTATACATGTTATTGTGTGTTATGTTATATACATCTATTGTTATCACAAAATGAGGTGTGTGAGTCGCCGGTGGCCCATGTAAGAAGGAGGAGGATGGAGGTCAATGCGTCTGTGTAGCCTCTTTGCGGATGTCTACGAACGTCTGTAATCATGCAAATGGTGCCGACTGCTCATTAGGGAGCAAATGTTCATTATTTTTACAGAATATATTATTATATATTCTGTAAAAAAAAATAACAAAACATACATTCATACATCTTGTTATTTTTTACACAGGTTACTAAACACTACTTTATACATAGTACTAGGAATTTTAATTACAAAATAGATAATGTTTTAGACAAGAGAAAAAGTCTATGAGTAAAACTAAACAGAAAATGAATTTGTGGATACGTTTTTGCCTTGATATATCTTTCCTCCTTTGGTAGCCTGCCAAGTGGAGTTTCTTACACTACATACCTAAGACGACAGTTTAGTAGGCACTTCTATAAAATTACCACTGCCAACCTACTTTATATGCTAAAAAAAATACACGCTAATGTTTTCTTTGACTGTAATAGCCAAATGGAAAAAAAGTAAAATAAGTTCTTTTGTCTGGTTATCTTTAAATAAAATTCCGCATTATATTATTAATGGTAAGTAATTAATTGTTCTTTTTTATGGAATGAGACGTATGTCCAGCAGTGTACTGATAAAGACTGATGATGATGATGATGATGATGATGATGATGATGATTATGATGATGATGACACTATTAACAGAATGCGAAGACGGCAAGACTCAAAAATTTATAGACACTTTTTCCCCATCACATCAATCAATTTTCCTTATCCTACCCAAATGTGGCTAAAATGGACTCTGTATCAATTTAGGTTATTAAAATACTAAGACTGTGAACTTACAGAATGGCTGTTTTTGTTTTGCTTGTTTTGTTTTCGTGTCTATCGGCTATGAATTCAAGCGTTAAGGGACTCAGAAACCATAAACGCCATAAACCTCCAATAGAACAGCTAGTATGAATATAAATATGCAATACCAATACCTATTGAAAATTTTAATAGTGGTTTTCAAAAAAATTAACTATCGTACAAAGAAATCACTTTCCCATTTAGTCAGAGTTTACTTCATAAGAAACACGTGTATATGTAAATATTTGAAGTAAAATAGGTGTAGTTAATATATAAACAACGTTAGGCAATCGAGCGTAACGCTAATGTTACGCTTTACCGGGCTTATGTCGCGTACGTATTTTGCTCCCCTTTATTTTCGGAGCATGTCGTTCTTAGAGATTAGCCTAAGTCGTATGTCAGAGCTAAAACATAATTATCGTTTTTAGCTGTAGCTCTGCAAATTATATATCTTATGTACAGCTATCGTGTCATAATCAGTGGTACATAAATTATACACGCATATGCTATGAATGTATAAGATTTCTAAGGATTATTAAACAAAATAAACTAGTATTTCCTAAATTCATCAAATTAAGATAGTATTTATTGAAGTTGATACCTACAAATTTTATAAGCATCGCTATTCTGTCTTCATACACATAAAATATATACATTTTGTAAATGCATTATAGTATCAGTAATGTTAAACTTAAATTTTCTTTAATGCCAAACTATTAAGACATGGAGCTCATCTGGTGGTAGAGGTAGAGATAGAGGCTCTGCAATAAAATATTGCGAGCGTGTTACAATGTTAGTTACTAAACTCCTCCGAAACGGCGAGACCGATTCTCATAAAATTTTCTGTTTTGGGTAGGTCTGAGAATCGGCCAACATCTATTTTACATCTCGATATTTCCACGAGATCGAAATATAATATTTTTAATCTTTATATATTCAAGGGAATATAGCCTTTAAAACCTAATTAAAGAGAATATAATTATAAAATAGAATAATATTATAAGACTTAAGTCACTTAATATTGAATCACAAAAAATAAGTGATTATTTTTCTTTGAAAATTAACATATTTTTGTTGAAAATGTTCCATTAATTTTCCTTTCTCCTTATTACACTATCTTCTTGAAAAAGTTATATTAAAATACAAGGACGTCAATAAAATACCGTGTAATACAATCCAGACGAGCTTATATTCAAAGCTTTTTAACAAGAAAATAAAACACTGGAACAATATGTATTTGAGTATTTTATATTTGGTCGTATTTATAATATTAATGTTCTCTCGCGTCGCATGCACTCGCAGGGAAACAAGAAATACTGAAACACGCTTTGTAAACTTATTGGACGTATAAAATATTACTAACTGAAAAATGTGTATTTTTAGAATTAGAAAAATTGCAATGGTATATTAAATAAAGCGGTTGCTAAATCTAGGACATGTTGTTATATATGTATTTGCTTATCGTTAAATAATAAGCTTTTTCTTACATACGTAAGATGCTTAATATAACGTAACATAAGATAACTCCCTATATCTCTATATTATATTTACAATTAATGTACGTCGATTACAAAAATATAAGACTCAAGTTAGCTGTAACATTGAAGAACGATGAAAATCTTTTAGAACGTAGTATTATGTATTGCCTAAAATAAATGAAATGTGACATCATCAGCATAACACGCGTAAGGAAATAAAACAGATACGAGAAATGGAATTATAATATTAGGGCAAGCTATAAGTTATAAAGTTGCAAAACGTATAAATAGAAACCAGAATGAAATATGTTGGAACCGGCTTTCGCCCAATCAAAATGACAATCAGATATTCTAGGACATTAGAAAGCACGTGAATAATATAAAATAATCATGGATAAATATAATAAAGGTTTTTTATTATTTCCCTGCTTTATATACACTTAATTACTTATGCCATTATAAAAAAAGGTTTTTCTTTTTAGTACCGCCTAATAAGATGGTGATAACGGATGATAAAGGAGATGTCAAACAAGCTATAGTCGGGCCGTATGTAGAAGGAGAGTTATTTCTATTAAAATGCGATGTCTACGGAGGTAAGACTTTTGAATTATTTACATTTACACAACTATTAAGATAAGTAGTTGTGTAAAGAAAAAAAAAGAGATATTTTTTTGCTCAAACTATGTTTTTTCAAAAGTATTCGATTAAAATAAAATAGTAGTTTTAAAAATGTATAGTGGTATTGAAATACTGCAACTCTGCACAAAATATGATGAATTAATACTAGCAACAAACTAATCGTTAAGATTTTAAAGAACCTTACGTTAAGATTTCTGGACGTAGCAGACATCCCAATGCCACTTCCAGTCTTTTACGCTTATTTAGCTCCTGATTGTGAGCTGTATGTTTTACTTTAAATCTCAGGTTTCATATCAGATAAACGCTTAAGCACTATAAAACATCTGGAATTTATTAATGTCTGGTAAAGGCCATGATTCTCAGCGACAAAAAGCTCTAAAATATAATTAAAACTAAATAATGTTTATATACTACTGGACAACTCAGAATTTACAAAAAACATTGTCGCAATTCATACATTGAATACTGGCAATTTATTGCATAAAACGTATATTATATTTGCACCTATTGCAAGCGACGTAGGTAATAGTCTAACATAATATTGCCGGGTTCTACTTTAATATATACTATATAATATATACTTTAAGCCTTGAGCGAGATCGCGTTACGTGACTTTAGTTCGAACGAAGGTACTTGATACAACTAAAGAATTTCTGTAAAGATCTGCGCTAGATTTTCAAAAGCTTAAAATATTTTCAAATATGAAGTGTACTATTTCTAGAATGTCAGAAAATATTCTATTTACTCGTAAAAAAAGACTATACGTCTACAATCTAGATTAATATAGTGAAATATATATTACTAGAAAAAAAATTAGCAAAATGCACGCAGAACCGTCGAGCCTGCAACTGATTTCCCTCCCGATCGTGACGAAATATTATTCCACTCAGGAATGTTTATGTTCGTCACATTTTTTATGTTGTCAGATTATAATACAATTTATAGGATTTTAGAAAACAAATTTAATAATAAGTTTAGTTATACATAAGCATAATTAGAATGTATTATTAAAATATAGATCTATCAAATAATTTATTAAGAGAATTTTTAAAAACTTTATTAAATGTTTAAACTGTTTAAATTATTTCGCTAATCCTTAAAATTAAATACTAATCTTTGTGTTTTTTTTTACTTATATTCGAAGTGTAATTAATGGTTTTACTTCTTATTTAGGGCGACCAAGACCATGGGTAAAGTGGTTTCGTGACGAGGTGGAAATAGACACGCCAGCAACTCCTCTGCAAGGGAACGCCGTCCGCGGAGTACTGAGGGTAGGTCCACTCAGTCGGGCCGATGTGAGAGCTACTCTCACCTGTCGTGCCTCCAATCATCTTCGAGCGCACCCCATTGAAACCACACTAACTTTAGACATGAACTGTAAGTATTTGAGATACCAATTGTATAATTTAGAAAAATACTGCTGGTAACCTTTTAAACCACTTGTAAAATATTGGAAGTTACGAATTCCCTTTAAATACAGACAATATTTACCATAATTCTACTTATTTGTTCCTACTTTTGATTATTATACTTGCTTACACTGTGTAGTTGTTAGTTATATTCCTTTACATCCCCGTTATTGTTTTTAACACTAGATAGTGTTTTAGTACAGAAAATAAAGTGGTCCGTTTCACCCCCAAAACGCTTGCATGAAAATAAATGAGCACAATAAATATGTGTTAGTAGCGTACACGAAATATATATCAATAGAGTTGTTAGCCCCCAACCACTACGCTATAAAACAATCTACAAAAATTGATAATACTTATTGTTATGTATGTTTAACCTGTCGTTGTGGGGTAAAAATATCCCACAATCAATGAAATGTTTAATTAAACCTCATTCTTGCAAAGGTAAACCCATTGATATTTTCCGGACACGAGATTCCACCGGCCGAGGGTTAATACTCGTAATTAAACGTGGCCGCTAGGTATATGGGTCAGTAATGACAGTCTATTACACTCATGTATTTTAAAAGGGTTTCATTTTACACAAGTCAGATTTTTTATAGTATATGCGGAGCAGTCGAAACTTTTTGATGCCACCGACTACAGACATTCGCATAATTTATATACATATGTCGTTCTCTCCGAGGGATTACGGGAAAAACTGACACAAACCGCACAAAGCGTGAGAACATAGCTGCCTATTTTCGGCCGAACCGTGTGAGATTAAGCTACTTTCCCGGCCGTGCCAGTTTTATTTGGCTGCAAAGCGGCATTACATTATTTTTTTCTGAAAAAAAAAATAACAACGAATAATATACCTAATACTTTCCACAGAATAAAGATACGTATCTTTATGTAGTGATAATACACTCACAATTTTTATTTTCAACTTCATTTAAATTCAGATTAGAGTTTGCTTTTTACATTACTATAAGATGTTTATGGGTTTCAAATTTTATTATAGCTATAGATATATAGGAAGAGGTAGTGCCACGCTGCATGCTTACATGCAGCCGAATTGGGCCGGCACGACCGGGGAGGTACCTCTCGCTTACACGAGACCGGCGTGAAGTGACAGCTCTGCTGTCGCGTTTCGTGCGGTGTGTAAGTAGCCGGTGGTCCACGGAGGTGGGAGGAGAAAGGGGGGCAGCGCATCTGTAGTCTATGCAGATGTATATGGGCGTCGGTAGTCATGAAAATGGCTACAACTGCTCGTTTGTCCTCCTATACCGTAAAAAAAAAAATATAATACATATATAAATGGCCCTTAGAGATGGGAGGAGAAGGGAGGACAGCGCATCTGTATACCTCTATGCGGATGTCTATGGGCGTTGGTAGTGATGAAAATAACTCCGACTGCTCGTTTGCCATGATATAGGGGATATCATAAAAAAGCATACATATGCTGGCGGGAATTTACAACTAACTCCTAACTGTGCCAATCGGTCGTCAAATTTTATAAAACTTATTTTAAGTTATAATCCAGAAGAACCGATTTAACAATTATCAAAGATATTCCATCTTTTAACTGTTTCATTGGATATGTAAAAATTATGAATTATAATTATATTGAGTTCAGTTGTTAAAAAATAAATACGCCTACTAAAAGAGTTCACGTGAAGGGACACTCCGACAATTTAATTTTACCCCGTTTGTCAATTTGTCTTTATCTACAGGCACCAGTTGGAATGTATTGCACGTAGCTTTATTGAGTTATTCTTTTTCCAGTTCCACCCTTGAACGTTCATATACTAGGATCAAATCAACCTCTATCAGCGAGCAGAAGATACGATCTACTGTGCCAAAGCTCGGGTTCACGACCTCCAGCGTCCATTACTTGGTGGAAGAACGGCCACAGAATAAACAACACTAAAGAAACGGTGAGTGAGTCCATATTTGCCCGTACAACAAACGCCCGACGTATTCTGATTAATTTGCAAATCAGTTGCCAGGACGAAATCAGTTACTTTGACGTTTCCAAGCCTTTCTAATAAATGGCTTTTTCCTGTTATTTTTTCAATATAAAGAAAAAATATTGCATTCATTAACCATTTACAAGATTTACTTACGGTAATAAATGTTGGGGCATTACTCATTTAATACTCGTAACATATGTCTTGGTATTTTTAAAAATGAGCCAGTGGAATGTGGACTGGACGTGGTTCAAGTGGAAGAGCAGTAAGGGGAGGACATTTGTTCAGTGGAATGGCTTCATCATGACAATGGAGGGATTCGGGTATAACTGATTACTTTTTGCTCTAAAGGTTAAAGGCTGATAAATCGTGTTATTCAAGATAACACACAGAAATATTACTATTATCTATTATTATTTTTTAATCATAATACTTACGTGGGATTTGATTGGAATATTTTTTTGTGAATTACGATGTGATGAATGTGATAACCAGATATCTAAAATGTAAACCTAACTCTTAAACATAAAGCTGATGCGAAATGCCAGCAAGAGGTAAAAAGCCCACTGAATTATTCTAATGCATAAAATTATCTATATTATTAGTATCATACGAGCTGAAGGGCGTGTGTTATTAAACGTTAAGTGTTTAATAACACTCGGGAATTACTGGTACGATTTGCAAAATTATTTCAATTTAACATTTACAATGTTAAATTATAAGCTATTTATCACCACGGTATAATTATGAGCAACTGAGACATGCTAGGGAAACTGCATGACGCTGCTAGCCAGGGTAGATGTTGATAGTTTTTTTCTACGACCCGGAATTTGAATACTAGCTAGCGTTCGAATATACGTATGTACAAATCGGATCAGTGGCCCAACGTGCAAGCTATTACACTAACCAGTCGATTTTAACTACATATAAGCTAAATGACGATACGTAAATAAAACTGCGGTGGGGCTTCTGTGTGTAAACGTCACATTATTTCCTGACGTATCTCATTAAATACTTAATTCGTATCTTTTATCTATCCGCCAACTTCCGAAGTTCATTAAAGCGGAGTCGTAATACGAATAGGCAATAATGATGCGATTGTCATGCGCAATCAATTCCAAAACTTTTAAAGACAAAGCTAATTTTGCACCGAGTGAATTTATCGAGGCGCTCGTAATCTTTATTACTATAAGAAACAACATCCCAGCCTCAACTTAAAATAGGGGCACGTAAAAGTAATAAATGTAGATTGAATGGGACAGGCAGTGCCTTTGGCGCACTCAAATCGGTCGTAAGGGACCCCCGGACGTTTGAAGTGTTTGATATAAGTGATAGAAAGTGTGTCACGGTTGCAGTTTTGATGAAATCCGTCACATTACGTCTATAGTTTCATTGAGTTATAAACGTAACGTTTGATCATTGGCCAGAAATTGATTAAGTGTAAATGTGGATTAATAATAATAATAATAATAAAAAGCTTTATTAACACGTATTCGGTACATTGATTGTTTTGAGAATTCCCTGGACCCTAAACTAGTCATAACTGTATCTTAGGGACCAGTATTTTGTGTTGTTATGGAAGAATACAAGATTTTATTATTTTATGTTAATACAATACGGTTAAGTAAATAAACAGAAAAATAATATTACATATGTTGCAATTGAACAAAGGTTGGTTCATTATGTTATTTTACTCACACAGAACAAAAGTAAAATGTATTTTTATGCATTACTTTATTTTCAATTTCTAGCATGTATAAAAATTTCAAAATCATGCGAAGCTATTGGCATTTTTAAAAAAAGCAACGCACTGCAGGTTTTAATTATATAAACTCTGTTAACTGAACCCTATTAATTGACTTCAATGAATATTAATTCTAGTGTCTGAGGTGTTCAAAGGTCTTAAAGGAAACCCATCGAATGGTGATTTAAGTATTCTACTTCACAGTCTAGGTGAAATCCTTCGACTTCATCAGGCGCTGACTTATGAATTTTAATTTATCTCTATAAATTAAGTGGCTGCCGGTAATATCTACATTGCCATTTTGCTTCACAAACCTGAGCAATGACTTTCTGTATAAAATAAAACTGCACTTTGGCAGAAGAAATGATAGCAATAGTCATTGACGCCTTGCTGTTGAATTGGACAAGCGTCACAAGCAGAGTACCTTTTTATAAGATTTGTGACTAAACCGGGGAAGTTTAGTAAAAGCCAACAACACATTTTCCTTTCTCTGACTACATAGTTGTTTAAACTTAATATCGATGCGGTATATTTGTTTACTGCTATAAAAATACAATAGTTATACTAATTTTAATCAATCCATACGCCTGACTCTACTGATAATATCATTTAATTAAGTTCCTTTGAGTTAATAGCCTCTCTACAAATTTAATGAGAAAATTTAAATGAAATATTTCATATTTCCTGTATCTATTTTTAAATGTCTACTTCAGTATCATAATATCTACGGCCTGTGTAAATTAATATCGGTTTTAATTATTTTGTTCTTGACAATTGTTGATTATAAAATATTATAATTAACAAGTTATTTTGAAACTCGATAAATTGTAAAGTTAATATAAAACGTCAATGTACATTGTTAACGAATAATGTTTACTCGAATATTACTCATAACAATAAAAGTAAATTACCGTGGTAAAATTACTTAATAATTTACAGATACTTTACAACATTTCGAAAGACGTACTGTCGCACTATATTATGCTTGTATGCATCCGAACTGGGCCGGCACGTCCGGGAAAGTACCTCTCCTTTACACGAGACAGACGTAAAGTGACAGCTGTGCTGTCCTGTTTAATGCCGTGTGTATAAGTAGCTCATGGCTGATGGAGGTGGGAGGAGAAAGCAGGGTAACGCATCAGTATAGCCTGTATGCTATGGGCGTCGGTAGTCATGAAAACGGCTCCGATTTTTCCTTTGCTTTTGCTATAGGGGGGCTATAGCATAAAAAATCAATCATGATCACTGGTGGAAAAATTCAGATAAATTATTTACTCATATATCTCTATATCTATAAAATAAATCTAATTTAACGGATTTTCCCGAGGTCTCCGGAGACCGTGGTCAAACTGGAGAGAGCTCTCTCTGTATGCTAATTACAAATACTTTTTTGCTTGTTATCAATAGTTATCGACTGACGGCAACACGACGACTTCCACCGTATCCTTACAATTGACGAAATCAGACGCTGGAGCCAAACTTGCGTGTCGAGCCTCAAACCCTCAGATGCCTTCAATTGCTGCCTTGGAAGACGACTGGACTTTAGATATACAATGTGAGTAACGTACAAGTTAAATTCTGTTATAATTTATATAGTGCTTATAAAAGTATTAATAATTTTTCAATTCATTTCGCATTATATACTGACAGTTTTACATGAATACCCAAATATGGTTGAAATTTATTAGTAACTTTAAGAGCATTCTCTTATTGATCTTCTGTACTGATTTAGATATTCAATTTTGTAAAGTCTTCTGCATTTCTTCAAAATCTATACAAATATAATCTGTATATGTACCAAAATTCAGTAAATATTTTTTACACGTTAAAAGTAGCGAATTTTTAGACTATTAAAGTCGCCTTCCCAAATATTACTTACATATTTTGTAAATTCTGCCCGCATGGTACTTTAACCAACAATTAGACGTGAAATTAAACTAATGGTACGTTGATTAGTATACCTTATTAATAAGGTTGTATCTACAAATGAGATACCTGTCAGGAGAAACGCTCAAAATGGAAAGAACAAAATGTTATTATTTGTATGAAATATTATCGTGTGGGTATTTCGATAATAAAATTAATACAAATACAGTTTTGCACTGACCTTTTCAGTTGTTGGTTCAAATTTTGGAGGGTAAAATTGTATATTTTCACTATGCAAAATCCTCATGCCCGTGATTCGATTCAATTCAATTTATTTATTTCATGTATTTTATAGTTAAAAACTATGTTAGTAAATTTTCATCAAAATTACATCATAATATTGTTTTATTAGCTATAAATCCCAGCAGAGACTTTACAACGTCTAGTTATGACGACAGAGACCAGCTTATCAGCAATCATGCTTAAGATCCTGTTGGAGCTGGCCCGCACCCTGCACAAGGGATGAGCATCTTTTTTCGCATGGGAGAGTTGAGCTGCAGAATCGGGGCAGCCCCAAAAGGACCCCCTAAAGGCATTATTATTATACTATGAATTGGATATGAAAAGATCTGTACAATTTTTGTTAAAAAGATGTCCACAGACTGCTGATATAAAAGGACGTACAATAGGCCTTAAAAAATATTATTCGTCTCAACTCGAGGCTCGAGCAAATCTGCGGGCTATCATATTAGCTCGTACCGACAGCGCACTTCTCTTCCTTCAAATGCCCGTGGTGAGTTACGGAGCCGAAAGTTGGCAAAACGTGACTAAGTTTGGCGCAGCTCAACTTGATATCTATGACGGATAAGACTCCACGATGATCTAGAGAGCAACTGATATCATGCGAGAGTTAAGATTGATCTGGAAGCGGGCGGGTCATTGAGTTCACAAAGTTGGTAGATCTACTATGAAGAATGACGATCTCTGTGCCGTAGCCGGCTAGGTATATTTAGAAGCCGGGCGTATTTTGTCTACCGTGTATTCATTGAAATAAGTCTATGTATATAAGTTGGTAGTGGCTTATCATGATTCAATCATCATTGAAATTCATATTTGTATTTGTTGGTAAGAGATAGTGTCACACTGCGTGCAAGTATGAAGTCGAATTGGGCCGGCACGACCGGGGAGGCACCTCTCGCTTACACGAGACCGGCGTAAAGTGACAGCTGTGCTGTCGCGTATCGTGCGGTGTGTAAGTAGCCAGTGGCCCATGGAGGTGGGAGGAGAAAGGAGGGCAGCGCATCTGTATAGCCTCAATCCGGATGTTTGTGGGCGTCTGTAGTCATGAAAATGGCTCCGGCTACTCGTTTGCCCTCCTATACCTTAAAAAAAATACTTAATATACCTCGTTAAGTCCAAACGTTCGTTAGGTAAATTCGGAGCTTTACACTAACATTTATTAAGTTTGATATCATCTGTCTGAATAAATAAATAGCCCGGGGCAGTTGGAATATAAATCAAAATAATTTAATTTTGCGCAGATGTACCGGAGACCGTGGTGAGGCTGGGCACTAATTTGGATCCGACCAATATTAAAGAGGGTTCCGATGTATATTTTGATTGCATCATCAAAGCCCATCCCTACGTCTACAAGGTCGAATGGAGACACAACGTAAGTAATATTAGATAGTATTAATTAATTTTACCCCGTTCTGTCGCTCACCGAAATTGTTAGATCGTGAAATATTAAGTTTCTGTATTATTATTAATAACGAGCTATCCGGTCGTTTGGATTTAAGTGCCTTTATAAGAAACCTATTAGAAAAATGAATCTGTTATTACTAGGGAGGTATTGATCAATGAAAGGAAAATCAACAAAATATATATTGGTTTGTAGATATTTCCAATGCTACAATGTACCAACATTAGATAGGATCAAATAAATAACTGATCCTAGGACCTAACCAAGAAAATTTGTCTCTTGTTTTATTGACATAGAGACGTGACCGCTATTCTGCCGTGCATAGGTAATGCGTAAAAGTATTCCAAGTAACCAAACTATGTATGTAACCTGTAGCACTCAAATCAAAAATTTTTATTCAAAATAGAATTACAGGAATTACTTTTTGAACGTCAACAATAAAATCTACCACCGGTTCAACTAGCCCTGTCCTGAGAAGAACCGGCGAAACAAACTCAGCGGGCCTCATGTTGTGATATTATGTAAAAGTAAAAAATATAAAATAACAAATACATTTGCAAATTATTAATGATATAATACAATACAATTTATGAATTTACAAAAATTATGGTACAGAAACAGCCTTGGAGGACTAATCCCAAGATGTGGTTTTTTTTTTTTTTTTTTTTTATCGTCGCCTTGAGTGTCGCAACGTTTAAGGCGTTGCAATTTTTACGGCTTTTATTTATTTCAAGCTCTAGCTTCGCGTCCGTTCCTGGAACGGCCTAGTGCTTGCCCAAGATGTGGTATCTGTCATTTGGAGGTTAAGATGGTCTTAAATAATTAATCACTTACCATACGGTGAAGCGACCACTCGTTTAATCTTTTTAAGAGTTTTATATTATGTGCAATATTAATAGTAATTATAAGATACTGGAATTCCATTGTAGGGTAAAACGCTTTCACACAACGTCGGCCAAGGAATCATAATAAGCAACCAGTCTCTAGTGCTACAGACTGTGGGCAGGAGGACGGCCGGCAACTACACCTGCGTGGGGTTCAACGCTGAAGGCGACGGAGAGAGCAAGACCTTCACGTTAGACGTTTTATGTAAGTTTCATGTTACGAGATGTATCAGGTTTAGTAAGACACTGCAAGACCGTGAAGGTACCTCTTGTCACATGATGCTGCTTTATAGCGAAGGCTGCGCTATCGCGTTTCGTGTGGACGAGGCAATGAGGGAATTACGTGCGCATAACAATTATGCGGATGTTAATGTCTCTCAATAGCCGTCAAAAAAACTCCAAAATTCGTATATTTTTTTGTGAATAATTGTAATATTCTTTCTAATTCTAGTATTTCCACAATTTGTAACATTTTTTCTCTGTTTAATGAAACAATTTTAAGGGATTTTATCGCGGTTTATTCAATTATTTTACAATCCCTACGTTTCAGAAGCTTAAACAGTAATCGTAGTACCTTAAAGTAGTAGTAGCGGGTGACTGTAGACCTAAGATATCATTAATTTGTCTCTGAATAAAACTCCTGTTCTGGCAGCAATTTACTTTGATTAAAATACAACATTCCTAGACTTTGTAAGGCTAAGGTTATTAAACTATCAAATAGCTATTCAATATTTAACTCTTAGCTACCACTTGAATAGAGATTTTAATATTTCCTGCTGTGGAACCAAATTTTGTAGTTTATTCTCTAGTTCATTTCCTAATAAGCTCACCGGTGCTTTATACATCTTCGAAACCGGCAATACTTTGAATAGTCAGCTCCCAATTATTTAAGACAGTATTCAAAACGCTCCCGTTTCCGTAATAGTAGTTTATGCAACTGTCATATAAAGAAGGGTATTAAAACACGAGTGTGAATTTTTGAAACGAGCGAACGCGAGTTTCAAAATAGTACCTCACGAGTGTTTTAATACCC
>LUGF01046147.1:69418-80086 GCA_001625245.1 Calycopis cecrops | reverse complement strand
TTTGCATATTATAACATCATATCAATTGAGTTTTTTGTTGTCGGAGCTATAACAGTAGTCATTATAAGTCAAGTGTTGGTAACATAAGTAGAATGTTACAACATTAGTGTAGATAAAGGAATTTTATTAACGCAAAAGGCGGAGTATATTGATATAATGAACAACGGTTGTAAAATGTCTTTCTTGAAATAGGCGCTAATAAGAGTATCACTTGTAAGGGCTCAGGGCTGAATACACCTTATATGCGTGCTAATGACGTGATTCGCTTTGAGCTCACTCTACTGGATGATTAAAGGAGGGTTTGTGTGTCTTATTTACAATCGATCAATTTAATGAGTATTGAAGTATATTAATGAGACTTTAAGGGTGAATAAGTTTTAGCAGCGCTTCTTGAGAATATACCCATTTATGGGTTATACTTTCAACTTTTTGTTTTTTTAACTTTTGTTTACTGTATATAATCGCTCTTTCTCTCTCTCTCTCTGTCTCTCTCTCTCCCTCTCTCTCTCTTCCTGGCTGTGAATCCCATATGGTGGTGGGGTCAGCCTTAGCTTGGCTTGCCAACCGTCCCGCAATATACATAACGTCCTGCTTCTTAGACCCTTATCAACACGTCCCGCTTAGGGTGTGTGCAGGAAGCTAAATGTCCCGCTTTTCGACCACCACCGATAGCCGGCCGGCCAAATGATAGGCCACGAAAAAATCACACGAGAAATAGTCACTTAGAAAGTAGGTACCTAATTTAAAATGTTTCTGGTACACTCCGCCTAAAAAAAAGGTTATTTACGCTATTTCAAGATAATCGAATGCAGTATACAATCGATATCGATGCACAATGCTCATGCACCAGACTATGCGGTTGTATTGAATATTGTAGCCTACCTCGAGACCTAAACCTCATTCACGCTATTCTCATAACTAATATCGAATGTTAATCAGAAAATTCCAATTTATTACAACATTCGCCCATCACTAGTGGGATCACGCTGCTTTAAGCCCTGTCCCGCATTTGCAATCATTATTTCCCGCAAATTCGTAATTTCAATTTGGAAAGCCTATGTTTTCCGTATATAATAAAAGTTGCAAATTTTATTAACCATAGTAGTTACGTTTTATATTTACAATGGTTGAGTAGGTATATAATAATAATGTCGTCCTACCAGAATGTCGGCTACTACGGTCCTTATCTTTAGGAACGAGCCACCTGCGCATATTATAGCGCATAAGCGCACACAAGTGCAGTCTCTATTCCCTCTTTCTCCTATCCGATGGGACGGCTATCCGACACGACCGGAGAGAAATGAAGAGGAGGACCGACGGCTTAACGTGCTCTCGGAGGCACGGGGATGTGACGTCACCAACTACCTGATTCCAGACTGTTATTGGAATATGAAAAATCCCAATAACAGTTTTTGGTCCAATGACCAAAATTTTTTCAGGATTTGAACTGGGGACCAGGCAGACAGGTATATCATATGGAGATTCCGTGTCGTCGTTATTTAATGTTATTTGTATAAAATATTTTTATTCGATCTTTTACTATTTATTAAGGTTGCCGTATAGCATCATAATTCATATTTATGCGTGATTTGGTGGACAGCAGTGGACTTAATAATTTTGAGTATGCATGTTAATGAATAATGAAATTTTCAGATGCGCCAACATGTAGGACATCTCAACAGAGAGTGCACGGTGTGGCGAAGCAGGAGCGAGCCCATATAACGTGCCACGTAGACGCGAACCCGCCCGAAGTTAGCGTACGTATAAAGTAGCAAAACTACAATAGCTACCCTGAAATACTAAAGCTTAATTAAATTATATAAAACAACTCATATATTGACGACAAGCGCCCACGGTTATATCTACCGCAGAACCGATGGGTCGATCTGGTTCTAGAGTTGATTCCACGTACCGGCAAGCGTAGTGTAGGATGCCCCGTGACGAGATGGAGCGACGACATATGCAAAGCTGTGGGCAAGGAGTGAGAAATAATAGCCGAAGATCCAGCCAATGGCGTGCTATAGGAGAAGCCTATGTCCAACAATGCACTGCAATAGGCTGATGATGAAAAGCATCCTCTTAAATATACCTAATGTAACAATGCGTATGATAAACCTAATGTAGCAAACCATTAAGTACTGCGACTGCCAATGAAGCAATCATTAGCATGTAGGTCCTCCTAAAAGTTAATCTTTCGCTCTACAAACTAACTTATAGTGCTCTTAACAATCACTTCAAGATGTACGGAAACTTCGTCTGCATTTATTATCGAGTCTCCAAGAAAGCGAGAAATTCTTTATGAGTAGTACAGCTGTGGATATTATAGGAGACTTTAGTAGAGCTACAAGCTGGACTATACATTGAAATAAATCAGATTTTGGTTGTATAATATAGAAATCAAAGGCTAATTGTACATACTTTTTTATATATATTATAATTATACATATAGACTTTTTAGTCGTACTAGATTCTTCCGACGTTACTTCTTAAACACTTAAAAGTAAAAATACTAGTAAAACGAAAAAAAAAATATATATTGTATCTATTAGCTATAAATTTTTGCCCTAATTAAATTTATACTTTCAGATAAGAATAATTGAAATAACAAAAAATAAACATTGATTAGAAATCAAAGAAAAAACAAATTAAAATATAATTAAATTATTATAAACCGGAATGGAACTTCTTAACAAAGTCCCAAAGTCAACATTATTTCTATTTGCAGTTCCGATGGACGTTCAATAACACAGCGAACAGTAATGAAGTGAGCGACACATATGTTTCAAGAACTGGCACGAGTTCAACTGTCACGTACACGCCTCACACTGAAATGGACTATGGCACACTTTTGTGTTGGGCACACAACAGAATTGGAAAACAGCGGGTGCCTTGTGTGTACCATATTATTGCAGCTGGTGAGTTTTAGGGTTACACGATGAGAAATAGAACACTCGCGTGAAAATAAAACAAATTTTAACAGTTTGTATGTTTTTTAGTTTATTATTTCATTTTTTGAGATTTCATTTTTTTTGGGATTCTTTTATTAAGATTGGGATTTTAATTTTATGAAAAAAAAGCGACAAAAGGACCGATATATACAGTTTTCTTTTGTTCAGTGTGTTACTGTTTTTAAGTTTCACTACCACTCTCCATAATTGACTACAAATATTGATTTTGTCGAGCACGTAAACTTTATCGTGACACACAACACCTTATAAAAACTCATGGATGGTATAACCTAATTGGAGGAATCTACATTAATTTATATAAATAAAATGTGAAGACTATGTGGCTCAAATAATAATCAAACAAAAAGTAACTGAGTTGACGGCAATCACAGAGGATAAAATATAATTCGTCTCAAAATGAGGCCTCAGCTTTTTGATCAAAGTGACTCTTCATTCGATACGTTGCTAAAAATAAAATTTATAAATATTACAACAGTAAAATAAGAAAGCATTTTTATTTTTTAACGTCTTTGATAATGAAAGGATGTCTCGAATCGCTCAGCATCATTATTATGAGGAGCAGATGGAAGACGGCCACTGCTGGACATAGACCTCCTCCGGCGTGCGCCAGGTTAAGGCTGCCTATGTCAGCGGCTGTGGCTCACAAAGCATTAATAATCACTGGACACCGTACATGTGTCCTTTTTTAGCATAAGAGAAACACGAGAAATATATCACCTAGTGATGTAACTACAGCAAAGACGTCCACATAGTCCGGAATAATATACAGCATGATCAGCTAAGAATTCAAATAGCATATGCCGTCAGCGTACCTCTTTTATGTGTGAAACCTATTTAACGATTACAATTATTATTTTTCCAACTTTATACACTGAAACAATTCTAAACTTTCAAAGTTAAAAAGCTTTGTGTAAAGTCCTTGTAAAATGTGGTAAATTACCTCTTCATTATTCAACTCTAGGGTATGTATACGAAAATTAATAAAATATTCAACCACAGGTCGACCAGATCAAGTCCATAATTGCACTGTGGTAAACGCATCTTTGACA
The DNA here is from genome assembly GCA_001625245.1 of Calycopis cecrops. Classification (NCBI taxonomy): domain Eukaryota; kingdom Metazoa; phylum Arthropoda; class Insecta; order Lepidoptera; family Lycaenidae; genus Calycopis; species Calycopis cecrops. The sequence continues at coordinate 76,068 of LUGF01046147.1, read as the reverse complement.
TCTTTCGGAGTCCGATGTTCCGAAGGGTTTAATGGGGGTATGCCGCAGTCCTTTTTGCTTGAAGTTCGAGACATCATCTCACAGGTTTGTATGAAATATATCGATTTCTATTATTATTAGTCCAATATTATTACAAGTTTCACAGCACTTTATCCATTTCTGTCAAAGCCCAACCATATGATACCACAAGTAATATGCAGTTGTCATTTCTGGAAGGTGTTTATTTACACATCACATGACTCAAGGTTTTATATATACCTACCTAAGCTTACGATTTATTTCAAAATTTATTAAATTTCTGTAGGTAGAGCTATCATCAATACCATTTTTATTTAGCCCTTAATTCGTGCTGGATTGTACTAAATTTCTGTATCTAACCAGACTCAAGTTTTTAAAAACTCAAATTTGTGAAATTTTGAATGGAAAATCTGAGATGAGTATAATTATAGCATGATCTCAAAGAGTCGTCCATTTAAAACAAAATTTTGTTTTGGAAAGCTAACTTAGTAACTTAGACTTAGCTTAATTTACTAAATGGTCAAACATTTGACCTAAAGTAACATTTTTGTTTCTAAATGTGATCTCTGAAAAATATGATTAATGTTTAGATATAAAATTAAAATAAACAAATCTTTTCTCTTTTCTTCTGTCTCTTCTCAGAATATTATTTAATGGCCCATTTTTAATTTGTAATTTCTCTCAACAGACAATCGTATCAAATGTATCCAGCGCAATCCCTCGCTTCACTGCGGTTGGTTTGGAGCCGGGAAAAACGTACGCTGCGGCAGTGCTTGCTTTCAATGCAAAAGGAAGAGGCGATCCTTATCCTCTGAGAGCCAGCACACTCAGACCACCTGAAAAACATCATGTACATGATAAAAGCTTAGGTTAGTACTTACCTTAATTATATTAGCTTAAGGAAAAAAATAAATACAAGTCTTCTCAGTTTGCATAAGACAGTATGGTTAGTTTGTACAATTTGAATTTTGTAATATCCAATAGATGGTTCGCACATCTCAAAAAATTAAAAAAGACAAAATATCGTATTAATTTAGTATAAAGTATATTAAAAATAATTAATCTATATTTGAATATCTTTTCTAAGAGCCGATATATAGAGATCAGCGTGTGTGTCTTTTATAGAATCGTAAACCATGCATTTGATCATATTATTATCTTTATCAAAGTTATGAGCCCACAAAGGTTTTTGCTTTGGTACGACCCATTTTTGAAAGATGGTGTAGCAAAGCACAGCTAGTATGTATTTGATAAAATAATTTTTACGCAGATGTGCCACGAACTGCGTTCCAAATGACAGGAGCAATGTCGGCGGCAATGGGCGGTGGAGGAGTGGCGATGCTGGCAGTGGTTCTCATCACTGTCGCGCTGCGTCAGCGCTGCGCGCGCCGCAAGCCGCGAGGCCCGGCACCAAACGCGTCTCCCGACAAACTAAGAGATAAAGACGATAGTGAGAGTGACGATAGGAATCCTGACATCATACCATCGGATACTGACCACATGCAGGTAATACATAATTATAATATAATTTGTCCTTATAGTGTACTGATATACTATTTTTGTATATTATTTTTCCGACATAGGCGTAAGTGGAAGTGGCCTTTTTTAGTAATTAGGACTGTTGATGATAATGAAAATGAAGATAATAATTTTTGTATGGTAAATGTGGAGAATTTTATTAATATTATAAATGCGAAACTTTGTATGTTTGTTGGTTTGTTTGTTTGTTTGTTACTCCTTCACGCAAAAACTGCTGAACCGATTTTCATGAAATTTGGCACATACATAGAGAGTAACATAGATAGTTTTTATCCCGAAAAAATTCCTATGGGATGCCATGGGATGATTTTCCACGGGATCGAAATTTACGCGGGTGAAACCGCGGGACGCAGCTAGTATAATATAATAAAGTACTTATTTCGTTATTGAAATTGTTTAATCAACTGTTTACAGTTTAATCATAGGTTGTAAAGTTGTTTCTTAAATATATGAATTAATAAAAATGTTTATAAAATAATTTAAAATGTATTTCTTTATTATATTACTCACCTATCCATTGATTTTCTGTTCTTGTTTGTTTTTCGTAGCAACTCGACTACTTCCGGCAGCAACAAGTTTCTACCATATCGCCTCCTAATAATCGAGCTCCTAGAGGAAGCATTGCTGGGGTTCGTGGAAGCATACCGGGATATTGTCCACTGCGAACGGCTCCACCGCCTTCTCATCCATCGATGCATGATAACTCTGTAAGTTATAAATCTATTATTTTTTAGGAAAGGGTTGTCGATTACGACAAAAGCCCAAAGTCAAAAGTATAAACAATTAAAGTTAAAATGAATATATGATAAAATGTTAAAATTTAATTTTCTTTATGAAATGTAAAGGTATATACTTAATAATTGGTGTAGTAATTATTAAAGTATAAAGAAATTTTTCAGCTTAACAAAGGATAAAATAATTGTTGTAGTAATTATTAAAGTAAAAAGAAATGTTTAAGCTCCACAAAGGATAAATAAAAGTAATAATTAAAGTAAATTTCCAAAAACCTGAACGAACAAAAACATTTATCTGCCATGCGATGCCATATATAAAATCCTGCGTGACAAATGATCGTTCAATTATTGTTAGCACTATTATTCACACTTGACCGAATAACAAACCAATAAACTTGCATTAACTCATATTTTTCTCGCAATCGCAAAGTCCTAAATTAAGTCGCGTGTTGTTCACAGACTTCCACTGCGGGTATTCCACCACCAGCCGGATTCGCGAGCGGCTCGTGCACGCTGCCGCGCAACACCGGCGCGGGCGAGCGTTGCATCCCGCTCCAACACTTACGCACACTGCCCCGTGCACACCCACACGCTCACAACTCGCACAGCGCACACAGCGCACACACGCACGCACACAACAATCCGCCGCGGGACACGCCGCTCTGACAAACCACGCAACTTTAGGATTTGTAAATAAATTATAAAAGTTTTATAATGGACTTGTGTTGAAGTGGGTTATTTGGTTGCTCACGTTTGTTGATGATGGCGCAACACACATTAGAATACACAAATAATTTGTACTTTTTATTGTTGTTTGTTTATTCCGATACGAATACAAAAGTAATAGGTATATGAGAATGTTCAATTAAAATGCATTAAGCGTTATTGTTATTATGTAAATATTAGTTTTAATTGCCCAAAACTTTTTTTGGAAGCGTTTTTAAATTAAATGTTTAATTAATTGTTTAAGGGTGAAATAACATCTTTTTTTATTTAAAGCTATTAAATGAATGTAAGTTATAATATATTACCATTTCAATTGAAATTTTGTTACAAAACTTTTTCTTTTAGATAATTTGTAAATTTTAATGTAAATACTTTCTATATTATTCCAATAAATATCTAAGTTAAATAATATCTGATTTATGATACGTAATAAAATAAGTAGTTTAAGAAATATTACGTTAATTTAAAAATCCAAAAATTATGTTTTTAATATCATTTTAGTTACAAGGTTGTGAATTTTGTATAAATAATCTAATCTCTATCAATATCGGAAATATACTGCCCGTATGAACGTAATCAAACTATAACAATATTTAAATTACAAATAACATCATATTATTATTATGTTTTCATTTGTAAATATGAACGAAAATGATTTTTATGTAAAACACTGATGTTGAGATGTTTAATTAGTGCTTTTAGCAATAAATATTCGTTAACAGTTAATGCAAATAATCTTCCGATGTTTTTTTAATGAATAATAAACTTTTCTACAAGATTTATTAATAAACTTTAAGTAACCATTTATATAATAACTACATATTTTTCAGAGTTTTTTTTATTATTTTTATATTTATTTTGTTTGAGACACCCGCGCTTAAGTATTCCCTTTTTTAACAATAATTAATTAGTGAAAGGGTATAATTATCTTTACTGTAGTATATTACGCTTAATCTTATTGTAATATGAAATGAAATAAAATTACATTTCAGACAAGATCAATATTGTTAAGTTGTTATAGTCAAAGACACAAAACAACATTAATCATAATCACTAAATTGTGATAATTATGTTTTAACACTCGCGTTTGTATCGTTATAAATACCACATTGAATATTCATGTTTGTTTTTGTTTTTTTTTGCTTTTGCGGGGAAATACATTTACGCAGTGCCATCGGACTTGGGTGAGATCCGACGGGTGCATGGGACTCGCGGCATAGCCGAATCCTCCAAAACCCTGCGGGAGCCATCGGGCGCCTATGGGGTGCCCTGAATCTGTCAGCTACAGGGTACATCCTATGAAATAATAAACTTTTTTAATGTATGTTATTTGTTTTTTTTTGGTCTACTTAACAACTTCTACAAAAATCAGACAGCTATTTTGTATAATTGCTTTTTCTTTAATAATTTTATCAGTTATCACTGTAAGTCATCAGTTCCTCCTCCGAGATAGCGACAAAGTTTAAACCTTTTTTAAACTTTGTCGTATTTTAAACTTAATGTTCAAGCTTCATGATTACGGTCTTCGAATATTATCCCTTTGGAGTTTTATTTTAAGTCTTCGATTTATTCATTAACAACTATAAAAGAAAATAGAACGCACGCGCATGTAATAATGTCAATCCACATTCTTTTTTATAAAGTTAATGAAAAAAAGAATCTGGGTATGAAGTGCGTTTACTGTAATTACGCAATACGAAGTCATTAAACGTGTAAAATCTTAAATTTATATAATATCTAAATCTAGATCACATAAGTATCGAGCATATTTTGGATGATGCGCGCAAAATAACATTTTTTTGTACACTTAAAAAAACATTTTGTTATTTCTATGTGGCATTTATAAAGTAAATCGACTTAGTTTATATCAATATGTCCATTAAGACTTTGTATATAAACGTTAATAATGTAAAAGTTTTGTAATATAATAACAATAAAATAATTAAAATTAAGATGTTATTTATTTTAATTTCCATCGTGTTTTAAAAATGTGTATTCTGACGCAGGGTTACGATAAAATATATTTGGGATTCGTTTTAATAAATTTAGTTAATTTTATATCTCATTTGATGTTTGTAAAATATATTCTTTATTATATCATATTTGATCTGTAAAATCTTAAAAAAATATAGTTAATAACAGGTTATTGTTGTAATAGGTTTTATTATTAATTTGTAATTATATGAAAATATATAATATTCATTGAATATTGTTGAGTTAATTATATGTATAGGTAGACATTTTTTTGGGTTGTAAATGAATAAAGTGTAAATAGTTTGAAAACTTTCTAACTATCGGAAAACGAAAATAAACGAAAATTATAATAAAATGTTAATTTAGTGTTTTATTTATACTAATCTTTAGTTAATGAAGTATATATATTATTATTTTCAATGTTTTATAGTTCCGTATTCTAAAAAGCAAAACCGAACTGATAAAGGATAATTTTGTTGTCTGACTGTTGTTCCGTTCAGAAACATTTCTCAGAATAACTTGGCCAAATTAATCTATTTTTTTTTAATTACAATCTTCAGTAAGTATTTGATAAATACTGAAGATTGTAATCTCAAGAGATTTACAGGTAATAGTATGTTTTTTCTAAATGAAATAAAAGATGCTTCCGTTGACAACTGTACAGTAATCAAAACTTATGAGATTAGCTGATTTTCCTTGACCTGAAACCATGAAATTTGTAGAATAATCTAGAGGGACTTTCTTAACATATTTATACCTATGTTGTTACGAAAATTGCAAAATCAGGGAAAACAGTACCTAAAAGCTCGTACAATTTGTTATTTTTTTCATAAATAAGTGAGTAAATAAAAGTTATACCTATAGTTTTTTTTTTGTAATTTGGCATGTTCTTACCTCGCCATGGTATTGAACCCCCAGTTTGCTAGTCTGACTCGCGCTTAACTGTTTTTTTATATAGAAAAAAAAAGAAAAATGTTGAATATTATTAATATAAATAATTATTAATAAAAAAGTCTAACAATGCAAAGCTGTAATAATGCAGCTAATTAAGATTTTCTATGCGGTTTCATAAACCTCTCCCTGACGCGCCCTATGCGAAAATGGACGATATTACGGATATTTTTTGTTTCTGTCATTCGCTTTGATCACGATGGGACTGCCAGGGATTTTTAAGCATAGGGGGAAACGATTCAGCGGAGTGTTTAAGTAAGTGTCGACGAACATATTTATGTCACATACATACATTTATATTATGTACACCAATAGAACCATAGGTAATACATGGAATAGATGCCACGAAATGCGATAACAACGACATTTTATTTATGTTTGGTGCTTTTTGCTTAGCAAAGCCATTACTACGTGCTGGTATTAATTAAGTGAGCGACAGGTAATTTTACTTCCATTACAAAAAAAGTTGCATAAATAGAAATGCCGATAGGTAATTCATATTTTAGAAGTAAATCCAAAGAGTAATCATTAACACCTCTAATAGGAACGAATTAAAACTACGCTAAACGATTAAAAGTTTTAGTTGACTACATATTATTAATATTGGTATATGATAATATTTTCAATTAAACTCGTAGAATTCTTATTACAGAAAATTGTTTTTATTGTTATTTCCACTTACATTAGACATTACAAGCAACAGAAGGA
>LUGF01046147.1:34065-51090 GCA_001625245.1 Calycopis cecrops | reverse complement strand
TGCCCCGCGTATTCTGGGGGGGGCGAACCTGCCAATGCCATTATAGCAAGGGGCCAACGCAAGACAAAGCCGAAGGCACCCCCTATTGCACTCGTTGTGAATTTTTGCAACATAAGGGGGTTGCATTCCAATTTAAACGCCGCCCGTCCACCACCGTCTCGAGACTGAAAAACCGGCTTTGCTCTTCCTAACCGAAACGCAGATATCCTGTCCAATCGATACATCCTACCTATCGTATCCTAGGTATGAGCTTACACACTCCTTTTTGCCGCATGCTGGAGTGTGTGCCTACATCAGAGAGGATATCTGCTTTCGACGCCTCTGCTATCTTGAAGAGAGGGATCTCTCCATCATTTGGGTACGCGTAGACAGCGACGACCACCCCCGCATCTACTCATGCCTTTATAGATCCCATAGTGGTAATACCGAAACAGACCGACTCCTCGAGCACATTGAAAAGGCTACAGATTCCCTGCTGAAACAGATCCCAACCGCAGAGATCGTGATTCTTGGCGACTTCAACGCCCATCACGCCGAATGGCTGAACTCGCCTTCTACCGATCATGCGGGAAGATCTGTTTACGACGTATGGAATGACACAACTGATCTCAACGCCTACGCGTATCCCGGATGTGGAAAACCATTTGCCTTTCCTGTTGGACCTTCTGCTGACCTCCAAACCGGACGGCTATCAGGTTTCTGTTAATGATCCACTGGGCTCGTCAGACCACTGCTTGATCCGGAGTTCAGTGCCAGTAAATCGCATATCGCGGTCACGTTTTGAAGGCTGCCGGCGCATCTGGCACTATAGGTCGGCAGATTGGGATGAGATGCGGCTCTTTTTTTTGCATCCTACCCTTGGGGGCGGATTTGCTTCTCGCTGGATGATCATAATGCTGTTGCGGACTCTATTGCTGATGTGGTGCTCCAGGGAATGGAACTTTTCATTCCACACTCGGTGGTACCCATTGGTGGTAGATCGCAGCCTTGGTTTCGACCCTACTGCAGATTAGCATTGCGCTATAAGCAGGAATGCTACGGGGCCTGGGCTTTTGCGGCAGCATCCCAGGATGAACAAACCAGTGCACTCAAAAAGAAGTATAATTACGCTACCAGGTCCTTCAAAAGAGCTATCGACAGGGTAAATTCTGAATACGTGGGTAGAATTGGCGAAAAACTAGTGCGCCTTACCTCAGGAACACGTGCTTTTTGGTCCCTCGCTAAGGCTATCCTTGGGAATTTTGCTCAGCCGTCCTTACCATCTCTGCACCGGAGTGATGACTCGTTGGCCCATGCCGCAAGAGAGAAAGCCGATCTCCTGGGCTCTCTTTTTGCGTCCAACTCCACTTTGGTTGACCAAGGAACTCCACCACCCAGCATTCCGCGGTGTGAACACTCCATGCCGGACATTAAGTTCTGGCAGAGTTCTGTGCGTAAATCACTACTTTCCTTGGACATCCATAAGTCGAGTGGGCCTGATGGCATCGCACCCACTGTGCTACGGACATGTGCTCCGGAGTTGGCACCGGTGTTGACGCGTCTTTTCCGATACTCCAACTCTGTTGGCGTCGTCCCAAGCTCCTGGAAGACAGCTTTAGTGCACCCGATCCCAAAGAAAAGCGACCGCTCGAATCCATCCAACTACCGACCAATTGCGATTACCCCCATGTTTTCCAAAATTATGGAATCTGTCATAAACTGCCAGCTCCTGCGTTATTTAGAGGAACATCAACTACTCAGCGACCGTCAATATGGTTTCCTTAAGAGACGTTCGGCTGGAGACCTACTAACCTATTTAACGTACCGGTGGGCGGAGGCAGTTGAAACATAGGGGGAGGCATTGGCGGTTAGTCTGGATATAGCGAAGGGCTTTGATCGGGTATGGCACAAAGCGCTCCTTTCAAAGCTTCCCTCGTACGGACTACCCGGGAAATTATGCGATTGGATCACTAGTTTTCTGACAGATCGCAGCATTATAGTCGTTGTCGATGGTGCATGCTCGGACCTCAAATCTGTCAATGCTGGTGTTCCGCAAGGCTGTGTTTTGTCTCCCACACTCTTTCTTCTGCATATTAATGACATGCTGCAAACCAGCGGCACTCATTGCAATGCAGATGACAGTACTGGTGATGCAATATGCACTGGCCGCGCCAATATTTCCCGGGAAGACATCACCGAGTATCGGAACAAACTTGTGTCCGAAGTCGAATCTCTGTTAGACAAAGTCTCGGAATGGGGCCGACTTAATTTAGTCCAATTTAACCCCACTAAGACACAAGTTTGCGCGTTTACCACTAAAAAAACCCCATTCGACGTATATCCTCGTCTCCAGAATACTCCCCTAATAGCCTCATATAATCTAATAATATCAGCTAATATCGGTATACTTGGTGTCGACATATCGAGTAACGTTCAGTTCCGCGGTCAATTGGAAGCGAAGGCTAAATTTGCCTCTAAAAAGCTGGGTGTTCTCAGCAGGGCGAAGCAGTACTTCATGCCAGCGCATGTGCTACAACTATACAAATCACAGGTACGACCGCACATGGAGTACTGCTCTCACCTTTGGGCTGGAGCCCCTCAATATCAACTAGCTCTAGTTGACCGCATCCAACGTAGAGCGACTCGAATCGTTGATGATCAATGTGTATCCGATCGGCTTGATTCTCTGGCGTTACGGAGAGATGTAGGCTCGCTCTGCATCTTCTACCGTATTTACAACGGGGAGTGCTCCGAGAAGGGGAGTACCACCTGGATGTCCCAAATTCTACAACTATGCGTTTCAGGCACCATTTCTTACCACGCACAACATCTCTTTGGAACGAGCTGCCACAGTCGATATTTCCGAACCTATACGACCTGGGGTTTTTCAAGAAAAGAGCTTACTTACTACTTGCAAAACCTCGAGTTTTGCAGATGTCTATGGGCGGCGATAGTCACCTACCAACTGCTCGTTTGCTCCTTATCCTATTAAAAAAAAATTAACTTTATACTAACCGAAGCAATAGAATTAATATTTATTGCTTAATAAATTAATGGATTAATTAATAATATTTTACAAAGGTACCTATTAAGAAAGGTACCTATTATTTTTTTTAATAAGTTGTAGATTTTTTCTCTTATATAGCTGAATTGGGCCTGCACGACTGGGTAGATACCAATTGCTCATAGTATGATACCGGCATAAAGTGTTGACTATACCATTGTTTCTTGCAGCTTGCAAGCGATCCTAATATTCGTAATTATAAGAGTACTTGTGTTTAGAAATTGTACGATTTTTTTCTCCCCTTATCAAAATTGTGAAAGTAAAAACACCAACAATGTGTGAGTCGAATAAGTGTTAACGGCGATTTTTAAGAATCGTTAATGGCGCAGCTTGTGCCAGTGCTAGAAGAGAACTAGATTCCTAGAGTCTTAAGATTTAAAGATGTTCATTGGAATTTTTGTCTTGAATATCAAGGTGAAGCTGTTTCATTAAAAGAAAGTTTTGCATATTTGTCGTCATTTGAGCTCCTTCTATTAGGTAGGTTAGCTTCGATTTTTAGTTTGTATAATTTTGGCTAGGGTTATCCAAAATTTTTTTAGGGAAGGGGGGTAATGTAGTAGGGTGAATGAAAACTTCATGGTTGGAATGATTTCATAAAGAAAATAATTGAATTTAATTTAAGAACGAATAGAATCTTCTTGATGAAAAAAATAAAAGATGGTTTGGACAGAGAAAATTATGCATTGAGACAAAACGGACGTATTTCGAAGAATGTTCTTTTAGCTAGGGCTATTTTTATATAATAAAAAAATGTATTCCCGTAATAAGATTAAATAAGGAAATAAATACATTAAGAAATATATCCAAGTTTTCCCATTTATAACTCAGATGAGATAGATTGATTTGGTTAGTGATAATAATTCCAGAGTGGGTATTACAGTATAGAGGGGCAAACAAAAAAAAAAAGCAGTCTGAGCCATATTCATGACTACCGACACCCATTGACACCCGCATAGAGGCTATACAGATGCGCTGCCCTCCTTTCTCGTACCACCTCCATGAGCCACCGGCTACTTACATAACGAAACGCGACAGCATAGCTGTCACTTGACGCCGGTATCGTGTAAGTGTGAGGTACCTCCCCGGTCGTGCCGGCCCAATTCGGCAGCAAGCAAGAATGCAGTGTGGCACTACCTCTTACTAAAATTGCACGCTTAGTAAAATTCTAGTTGTACTTTGCAAGCTAAGTTCACGGTGGCGCAAATGATACTGACTTAAACATAATGCAGTGCAAAGTATATATTTTGTGATTGCCAGTTCATTTCAGTGTCATCTGAAAACTTTTCCAGCTACCATCTATTTTGCTCCAAAACGAATGCAGCTTAGGATGTTTTAAGGAAACAGCTTTATTTTGTAGGCAGAAAATGTATTTATGAATCTACCTTTTCAAATGAGCGGTAGGCACTTACGCATGCTACTATCCAATTCAAGTTTATCCAAAACAGTTAATCAAAAGACTTGTGGGTCTATTCCGTCTAGTTACATTGTAGTTACATTAATGTACCTAACTAGTTGGATATTTTTATTCCATATAGTTACACTATTTATAAATCCTAATTTAATGTAACTAAAAAGACTTTTTAGACTTAGTTACATTCCAACATCCACTCTTAAGTCTTAACGAGTATGTCATAGGTTGAATGGTAATACCTACTTCCTGAATCATGAGTCAAATTTGTTAGATAAAACCTCTTTAGTGTGGAAACGTACCCACTGGCTACTTATAATAAACTAGCGGAAGCCCGTTACTTCGTTTACGCGAATTCGTATTTTTTCCGCAGTCGGGCTTATTGCCTTCCTCGCCAAATGGACCAACTAATACTGGAAGAATTTTTCAAATCCAGTAGTTCCAGAGATTAGCGCGTTCTAACAAACAAACTCTTCAGCTTTATATTATTAGTATAAATGATAGGTGATTCAAAAGTAATTCACAAAAAGTAACAGTATATTCCTGGAATCCAATTAAGGGTTAGGAACGTAAAAACCCAAGATTTTATCAAGAAAATGATTCACTGATAAATCTTCTCTTAATAATTGCAAATGCGTTTACAATAGAAAATTATCTCTATCTCTATCATCTTTCCTCCATTTCGGTTGAGAGCTTGAACTGTAATTTTCATGTTGACGTTTTCTAAAAGAGGAGAGTTGAACATCGTCGAACCAACAATGTAAGATGGTTAGCAAATTGCCACGATTTTTATTAATTAATGTATTAATTTTATAATTACATCCTTCCACCGCGTTATTTGCTCGACGAAGCTCACCGTAGTTGCACCACATCTTCACCAATTTTTCTTTTAACCAAAACTTCTCAAAATAATTTTTAAATTTCTTAAGTTTTTCCACATCATCATCTAATATAATTTCACTTTTAATATAATTCCAACCAGATGTAATTTCCTCTTGGGGTAAATATGCAAGACAACTGCAGAGTAATACTATCCTTTTATGGCTTTTATTATTATATATTCCCATTTCTGTCGCTTTTCGTTTCAAACTGTTAAAAAAATGGAAATGACAACCATTGATTTCTTGAACAATGTCAATCTCATTTAACGCTGCTATTATTCCCTCTTCGAAATCGATCATTACTTTCTTTGGCTTCCAATCTTTTAATTGTGCTTGAATTAATTGAAATAGTAAAATATACGATTCTTTTGTTTGGTGTGTCATAAATGCATAAATCATTGGAATTATATTAGTATTGTTAATGTTACTACCAATGTCGCCGTGAACGGTAAAAAGTTGGCGGAAAGGCATTGGGCAAGATTTAAAAGTACCATCCATAAAATAATCTGTAACAGTCTTTATATACTGTCTTACATAGTTAGAACAAAATATTAAAATTCGCATAATACCATTCTTGTAGTCCGCCAGTAAAAAAGATTTAAATTGAAGTGGTAGGTACTTCAACTTCCTCGATATTTGTAGTGGAAGATTTTTTCACACCGGCAAAATAATTCATCTGCTTGTAAATAGCGGATTTTTTTTGTTTAAAAGATGGTATCATAGCTTCAAGATCATAACCTTGTTTACTTATATATGTATCAATGCTTTGTTAAAAATTTTTGGTGCAGGTTCTCGACCCTCCACGGCTTCTTCACATGCCTCGTTGATAATGATGTCGATAGTGTTTTGACTATTATCGGGCTGCAGTTATTATTATGACTTTCCTGTTTTAGCATAGTCTGATCCTAAAAATAATAAAAAGTAGCTCTTTAAGTAACATAATAAGTATGTATATCTATTGTGTGGTTTCACCATTGTCCGATTAAGGTCCTTTTTTTATCAATCGACTTCAAAAAAGAGGAGGTTCTCAATTCACCTGTGTTTTTATGGTTCCGTATCTCAAAGAGAAAAAACGGAACCCTAATAGGATTGCTTTGTTGTCCGTCTGTCTGTACGTCTGTCAAGACCTTTTTCTCTAAAACGCGTGAAGGTCAAATACGGAGGTCAGTTACGTGTTGATGCCTTGAAAAAATCACACTTCTAAGTTAACGCAATAAAAAGTTATAGCCATTTATGCACAAATTTTGTATGAAAATGCACAATTCGAAAACCTATAGGGCACTTCCCGTTGAGCTAGAATTCTGAAATTTGGCAAAAAGTAAGACCTTACAGTATACATATAGGAATAAATCCAAAAATTGGTAAATAAAATTTATATCACTGGAAAAATCATTACCAACTTATGCATGTAGTTCGTTTCATATTAAATGTATGCAAGCACCCGCATATTTCGCAGGAACTTTTCGCAGGGAAGTGTAATTTTCTCAACGTCTATTACTTTTGCGCATACCTCCCGTTCCTACGAAACCCTCGGTGTGCGAGTCCGACTCGCACTTGGCCTGGTTTTTTTTGTGTATGTTACAGGATTGCTCCTGTGTCCTGTTACCACCAAGCCAGCATCTGATGATGAGATCCCAGGGAAATGGATAGAATCCTTCATATTTTATTGAAGTCGGTTGTGTGCACTTTTACTGTGTTTTAATTATATTTTATTAAGAGTACCTACTATTTCTAGAGTTTACTTACTACAAGCAATGTAAGTGAGTCAGGGCATTTATAAATAAAATAAATAAAAAAATAAAAAAGCCTTTTATTTCCCAATGTTTTAACATAGGTATATCTTAATTACATATTTTTTATATATATCTATCTAATGATTATGTATGACATATATTGTCATTTAGTATAATTGCTTGATTTTTACATACATGCATTAGGAACCCCTCTCAGGTGAAGGCCTCTTCCAAAGACTGCCATTCTTCTCGATCTTGGGCTTTAGACTTCCAATTCGGTCCTGCTATTTTTATAATTTCGTCTTCCCAACGTGGGTTTGGTCTTCCTTGACGGCGTTTTCACCGTGGGCCTTTCCTCGATGTGACTACTTTTGTCCATCTGCGGTCTCTAAGGCGCGCCACGTGTCCAGCTCACCGCCACTTTAATTTACGAGCATGTTCTAGTGCGTCTATAGTTTTTAACTAAGCTCTTATTTTTGTATGTCTAATTTTATTAATTTTTTTAATATTTAGCATGCTGCGCTCCATACTTCTTTGACAAGATACTATCTTATTTTTGATGGAATTTGTAAATTTCCATGTTTGGCATGCATATGTTAAACAAGGAATGAGACAAGTGTCCATAACTTTCTTTTTTATGTTTATTTGCATGTTGCTTTTAAATATTTCTTTATAACTCCAATATTTTTTCCATGTGTTATTTATTCTTCTTTCTACTTCTAACTCGTTTGTGTTGTCTTGAAATCCCAGTTGTTTTCCCAAGTATAAATACTATTCTACTTATTCTAGTGGCTCGTTATCAATTAATATATTAGATCTTTTGTAGTTAGTCATTATTTTTGTTTTAGACTTATTCATTTGTAGGCCCGCTAATTTGCTCGCGTTATGTAGAGTATTGATCATGTATTGTTGATGTGGCCCTGATTCAGCCAGTAACACCAAGTCATCTACAAATCTTAGGCGACTCAAATATTTACCTTTGATTGGTATAGCTTGTTTTTGCCAATCTAGTTTGCATAGGACGTTTTCTAAAACTGCAATGAAGATTTTAGGAGAGAGTGGATCTCCTTGAGGCACTCCTCTTTTTACTTGGAAGCTCGGACCAGTAGTTTCTAGTTTAACTTTGCTCGTATTCTGAGAGTATAATTTTTTTAGAACGTTTATGTATTGAGTTTCTACATTAAAAGTTTGTACAGACTCCCATATACTTTCATGAGAAATGGTATCGAATGCCTTTTGGTAATCGACAAAGGCAATATATAGTGGTTGTTGGAACTCCTGGAATTTCTCGATTACCAGCTCGAGAGTGTGGATGTGATCATCGATCGATCAACAGTACTAAATCCTTTCCTAAAGCCGGCCTGTTCAATTGGTTGATTTTTTTCTATTATTGTGTTTATTCTCTGACTGATAATTGTAGAAAAGAGTTTGTATGTAGCTGGTAGTAGACTTATGGGCCAGTGGTTGTCAATATCTTTAGGGTCTCCTTTTTTGTACAGCAGTATAATTATAGATTCAGACCATTGTGAAGGTGTTTCTGATGTCTGTATAATAAAATTGAATAAATATACAAGCGGCGTGACTAGTATGTTTTAGTTTAGTTTTTTTAAAGCAGCTATTATTTCATTGCAGTCTATTGGTGGAAAATATGCTTGACTTTTCAGTTCCATGGGTTGGCTAGGATGGGATAATACATTTTCATATCTTATTTTAGTGTCATATAAGTTTTTATAGAAGTCGGTTGCTACGTCTATAATTTCTTTCCGGTCATATTTAGTATCTTCCGATTTTTTTAGGCCCTCAATCCATGTTTTCATTGTTCTTAGTTCTTTGTATTCCTTTTTCAGATTTCCCCTTTGTTCTAAATGTTTTTCTAAAGTTGCTGATCTATATTTTCGGTAGTCCATTTTTATATATTTACTTATAAGTTTATATAGAGCTTAAAGTTCGGTTTTCATGGTCCTAGTTTTATTCCTTTTATGTGTAGTTCTTGTCTTCTTTTTATTAGTGTTCTGGTACGATCTGTAAGAATATTTCGAGTACTAGACGTAGTTTGAGATTTGCAAGCAATTTATAGGCTAGTCTGGATATAGTTAACAGTTTTATCGTAGTAACTTTGTACTGTCACTTTGTGGTTTCCATTTATTAGTGTGCTAATGCATTTTTCTAAGTTTTCTCTATATAGTGTTATTTCTTTTTCGTTTTTAAGGGTACTGTATTGATTATTTTGATATCCAGCTCAACTTTTTATTTGATTCTTAAGTGTTATTACTGTACGGAGTGGTCTATGATCTGATGGGTATCGTATGTTTAGTGTTTCTATGTTATTAAACATCTGTGGTTGATTGCACATAATAAAATCGATTTCATTTTTATACTGGCCATCTGGAGAGCGCCAAGTCCATCGTTTCTTGGGTTTTTTCTTGTAAAATGTATTTATGATCGACAATTTATTTTCTAAGGCGAAGTTTATGAGTCTTTGTCCTCTATTGTTCCTTTCTCCATATTCATTTTGCTTTGTCACTAACTATTCGGATTTTTTAGGTTGACCTATTTTGGCATTGAAATCTCCTATTAAAATGTACTCTTTGTGCGCAATATCAATAGCCTCATAGACATTTTTATAGAAAAGGTCCACAGCTTCCTCTGGTGCTGCCTCTGTGGGAGCGTAAACTTGTATTATGGAGAGTTTTTTACCAGGTAAGTGCATATTAAGTACCGCTACTCGTTCAGACATGCCAACATAGCTTTCTATATAATGTTTTATATTTTTATTTACTAAGAAGCCGTCTCCATATTTCCCTGGAGTATGCCCTGTGTGACATAGAATAAAATCTTCGTATTCTGGTATTTCGTTTCTGGTGCGTCGCACTTCAGCTAGGCCAATAACATCATATTTTATGTTCGATAGTGCTTCTTTCAGTTCAATAAGTTTTTCGTACGACGACAAAGTTCTAACGTTGTAAGTAAGTATGTAGAGTTGGTTATAGCTTCTTTCTATGGACCTTTTGTGTGTCTTTGGAAGGTTATGGTCATAATCCTCCACGGTAACCAACCGGTTTGGAAGATGTATTGTTTTAGTTTCTTGATTGTTTGATTTTGGGGCATTTGTGCGAGAGAGGTGGGGTAGTTGTCATGTCATCCTTGTTTGAAGTACTAATTTGGTTTGGAGCTTTATTAGGAGGCTTGGAGCTGGTCAAGTAGTTTAGTATACCTGGTTTTCGAACTCCTTCTGAGACGCTGGAAGATCTTTGTAGTGGTGTGTGTGTTTTATTTTTCTTGCTTGCGTGGCTTTTATTATTATTAACTTGTACTGAGTGGTTATTCTCTGGAGAGGATGACAACATTCTTTTATTTTTACCCATGTTACTGGGGTTGCTGACTATTATTAGTTTGTCATATTTTATTTTTACTGAATTGCCTTCTTCTCTTTCGGTTCGTGCTTGCTCTTGTAGTTCCCTTCGTTTTGCTAGTACATATTGTGGGTAGCCTTCTTTGATGTAAAATCCAGTGTCATTTAGGGATCTTCGTTGTTTAAATATGTCTATATTTATTCCTAGCGTAGCAAACACAACAGCAACAGGTCGAATCTTTTCTCCTTTTGGTCCTAACCTCTTCACAGCCTCCATGTCCCTGCGATCAAGTTCAATAGAAAAGTGTTGTTTGACAAAGTTTATTATCATTTGTTCCAGACCATGATTTTTCTGTTTCTTTAAGTCCAAAAAAGATAATATTCTTCTGCTTTGTTTGCTTTTCCAGAAAGTAGATCGTTTTTTCCTGACTTTCAATTTTTTTGGCTAAGCAGTCGTACTTTTCATCTAGGGCTCTGTACTTTTCCTCCATTATGCTATTTATATTCGACGTAACTTGTTCGGTAACTTGTTTTCCATTTTCGACGATTGTATTCCTTTGTTCATCGAGATCGTTCTTTATTTTACTCAATATTTGTAATATTTCCTCCATTTTTGTCAGTTTTCTAATAATCTAAAGACAGCGACTCTTGCGGCAAGTAGCGGAACTAGTCTAATAAGTATGTCAATCCGATGGATGTCCTAGCGGAAAGTGGTGGTAACAATTTGACGTATTCACTAGTGACACCTAGTGATTGGTGATAGATGATATAATTGTCTTGGCATAGACACTGGCGACTCCCGTGCTTATTGATGTTACTATTTTGGGTGCTGTCGGTAAAGCAGTGCTGTTTTTACAATTTCTATTCGTCGCTAGATGTCGCTATTCTTTCCGTTAAGGTTTAAATTTTTCTTTGTTTATCTTTGTTTAGTTCAAACTTTGGGTTATTATTGTATCAATAATTTTCCGATTATTCTGGGTTTTGAACAAATTCCTAATTTGATAACTAAGATTCTCATTTGATAAATTTTTCACTTTCGCAGCGTGAGAACTGTTCAATCACATGAAAAAGTCAATTGGATTATTTTATTGTTTTGCACTATTTGGTGAAGATAATTTTACACTTTCACTTCATGTACTGTTTTACAGTTTATTCTCACTATCCAACTAGTTACATTAATGTAACTACAATGTAACTAGACGGAATAGACCTTTGAAGCCAAATTAGATCCAAATTTACAACAAGGAAAGCCTGGCTGTTACTAAAAAAATAAAAAATAATAGAAATTAAACCTGTTTGATTCGTAGTTGTCGTTTACCATCGAATGAAGCTGTTTTTTTTCTGTCTTTACCGAGTGACTGACAGACAACGTACAGCCGAAACTACTGAAGCGTAGAAATTTCAAACTTGGAATAAAGATTTCTTAGAGAGTGTAGAGAAGTACTAAGAGGGTATTTTTGAAAATTCCACGCCCAAACTTAATACAATTTCCACACAATTTTCAAGATAGCAAGCTGAAAATTAATAGACATACTCAACACGAAGAATAGAGAACCTCCTTTACTTTTGTAATCCGAAATCCACGCGGGCGAAGCTGTGGGCGGAATCTATTGCATTATAAGAATTCAAATAGTCAATACCACAAATGCCAAAAGATATATACATATTATATGTAATGAACACGGTAATTGTATGTTGGTTAGAAAACGAAGTGTACTGTTTATGAAAAAGAAAATATTTAAATTCATATTATAATATATAGTCCATGATAGAAATGTTTAGTACCGTGGTTAACTGCAAGACTCAATTTACTAAAATCCCAAAGGGGCAACTGTTAAGCAGAAATTTAACTGTTAATAACAAATATTAACACGACGTTAAAGTTGAACAATTTAATATTGAAAATGTTTAACTGGATAAAATCTTATGTAGTCGCCTAATTTTTTTTATTGTACCGTCATAATTTGAAATGTTCTGCCGCCATACGTCACACTGACAAACTCATAATACGAGTATAATAATAATATAAAAAAACGGTAATTTATAAATAAAATATTTTAGCGACCTCTCTCTCTTACTCTTTCTCTCTCTCTAGAATGAGATATTCTGGACAAATACGTGACGAGTTCGTGACAGAAAGGAAAGTCAGGCAGACTAGCGCCGTAGCACATTACGTAACGAAGTGGTTATATTTTTATATTTTTGGTAACACAGGGGTTATATTTTTGGTAACACAGGGGAATATCTTTACGTAAGCTACCCTTACGTATGAGCCCGGGTGGCTCCACCGGGTACAGTGTCGGGCTCGGCAATTGTGTTGCCCCTATCGACTAAATCTCTACGGGCGCCTTCAGCCGCTGTGATTGGAGGGTCCCGAATTTACAAGCATCAGAATCCTTCTAGCGACGGGCTGGCCTCGGCGAACAGGCCAGACTTCTCCCTGGGGACTGTCGGTATGACTGCCTTTGAACAATTTCTACTACGTCGTTGGAACCGTGCAATGTGGTAGCCTAGCCCCTGGCCCCAGTATTTCAATGAAGCACGGCATCAATGTGTCATCAATGTGACCCGCCAATTGTCCTATTCCACACCGCCATCTGCTGATTCAGAAGGACGGGTGGAGGACCCTCCAGCTGAGCTGCTGTTAGTCTGGCCTCTCCCCAGAGCATGTCCGTTATTGGTAGCCCTCTCAAGCATAGCCTTGGGGATTACAGAGGCACGTAAGCCTCCCCACCAGGGCAAGGTGGCAGCATCTGCTAGAGGGAACGAAATAGTTTACCCTACCATATTAAGTTATCACTTCAAAATAATATGCATTGACCCGTAGAGAAAAACTAGCCAACCTTCACTTATATAGCTGGATTTATGTTGCAAAAAGTTAGTTTGAGATTTCTAGAAATACAAGGTACCTCTTAGTATAAGTATTCCCTCAGGTGTGCAGGGTCCTTTCTCCGTAACGCATTTCAAGAAAGTGGTTAGCAATCTTTTATCTGATAATATTTCTTCTACATTAACGTCATCATACCGATCAGAATATTGATCAGCACAAGCGTATGTTAGACAAATCACAAAGGCCACGAATATCTTCATCTTGTTACTGTTGTCTCCTACGCTGTTGGGAATAGACTATTGTTCGTTCTAATATCTCTTATTTATTATATACCTCGTCTAATCTAGTTGATATTTCATGTTATGGATCAATTATGAAAAAGTCAATGGTGCTGATTGATTTATACGCATAATATATACAACTTGATTATGTTTATTAGCTTTGTTTTGTAAAGTAAATAATGCAATAATAATAATTGTTAAGTTTTTTTTATGATTTTAATAACTTGATTGTTAAGCGTCAGATCAAAATTGCAATACTCACAACCCCCAAAATACCGAGGATACCCTGACTCTCAGTCTGTAGGGTGTCCCTGGTGAGAATTATACTCATACCATACCCATAATATTTGGTTTTCTATGACTTTCTCCTAATATTTCAAACTTTTTTGTATCTTTGTGCCTATATTTATTTCATACGAGTTTCAATACATATTCTTGCATAAAAGGTGTAACTGGTTTTTTTTTGTTTTTCATTCTTTCATTCTTTCTATTTCCGCTTGGATGTGCGCGAAATTTCTAGGTTCTTACCCGCTTTTAATCAACCCAATAACCTAAGTAATATAAAGTAAATGATCAGCTAAAACGGTTGTTAAATTATTTATTATAAAAATAGTTATAATCATGATCTCTTCATCCTCCGTCCAGCATTCATACATTTGTAAACTTTTAATAAATTTATGTCATTTGATATACCCAAAGATTGACAAAAATCAAATAAAGAAGTTTATTTGTAATAATACACTGAAACTAATAATCAAGAGAAAGGTTTATAATTATATGAATAATACCTCCACTTTTGAAGACCGAAATCCACGCGGGCGAAGCTGTGGGCGGAAGTTTTCATTATAAAATGAAAATTCTTCTTAAATTTTTTCCTGCTGTTTTATTTATATGAATAAAAAGGAATTAAAAGAAAATAGTAACTAGTATATTTCGTAAAAAAATCAACGGCTATAGGATTTCAAGCATTATTTATGTTACTTTATTTTTTTAAATTTATTTTGAGTTGCTGTTCACTGGTTAAATAATACCGATTGCTTTTGCTCGATCGTCATATTTCTTCCTCCACTTTCCATCTGGATCATATTTGGCTAGTAGCTCCTGCCAAATATCATTTTCGTGTTTAATTAAAAAGTTTATTATCTTAGTTGCTCCTTTTTCCTGTGATTCGGTACACTTTTTACACGCATTTACAATTGCATCTTGAAGATGTTCTGAAAAAAAATATATAAAAATTAGCAACAATCTTCAGATAAATATTAAATAATTTAATAGCTAATGACGTATGGAAAATTTTAAACCAGAAACAAATAACTAAAAT
The DNA here is from genome assembly GCA_001625245.1 of Calycopis cecrops. NCBI lineage: Eukaryota > Metazoa > Arthropoda > Insecta > Lepidoptera > Lycaenidae > Calycopis > Calycopis cecrops. The sequence goes on along the minus strand of LUGF01046147.1, from coordinate 36,241 downwards.
AAGGGAAACATTAGACACATGTATAGATAATATACTTAGTGATGTAGCTCCTAAATGAAAGGATCGTATTATGTCTGTTTCGTTTTGATCACTGTGGACAGCTATTTCATAATATTGGCTAAAGAAAAACAAAGCTTGTAAATTAAATACTACATATTGTGTACGTACACAGTTAATTTAAAATGCATTGAGAGATTTAGAAGTAATATTAATATTAACAATATACTATATCGTTCCTTCGTATTCTAATCGTTATAATAGCCCAGATTTAGCATTTGGTAAACAATTTAAGTGAAAATAAGAAATAATTATAATTCTGTTCACACTTCTAAGGCAGTCAGATCTCAAATCAATCTCTCATACCAACTCTGTAAAGGTCGTTCTAAGCCGGGATCCTCTACAATAACCCCATTATTGTAGAGGATCCCGGCTTAGCCTTAGGCTTAACCACCTTTACCGAGTTGGTTTATGTATGCAAAGTATTTTTTATGCAATTAAATTTCTTAGTGCAGTCTTTATGCAATTAAGTTTCTTAGACCATTATGCTGTCCACCCTAATCGATTAAATTCTTAAAAAGATGTTTTTTTTTGCAATTCATAGCAGTCGTAAACTGCTATGAATTGCAAAAGTTTAATCAAAACATTTTCATTTCATTTTATTTTAATTACATCATTACAAAATACAATGAAGAGATTCACTAACAGAAGGTCGATGAGATTCGCTAATTGTAATTGTAATTATAATAATTATAATTAGGTTACTTGATTTATAAAGATTGCTTAAACGAATTCTAATAATTCACATCGCTTTAAAATAAATGTTATGTATTGATTGTATATAATATTTAATTTCCATGTACCTACTTATAGAAAACTTTAAAATATTCAACCCGTTATCGTGACAAATATACACAAAAATTATGCATTAATAAAATTAGTAAGATTTAAATGTTTTTTGAACACATCATCTTGAGTATATGTGTTCTGTGGAACACATTCACCTACCTTTTAGCTCTCTTGCTTCTGGAGTGCACTTTCCTTTTTCAAGTATACAGTTGGTATAAGCTACTAATAATCTTCTATTATTCAATATTTCATCCAAATCTATATTATCGTATTTATCTGTGTATTTATCAGAGGCAATCACGAATGCTACAAAGAAAAATATGGACACATATTTTATCATTGTTATTATTTATGCCTCACATGTATTCTATTGTATATTCTGTTCTATTCGAATACACTTCGTATACTATTTTTTCGCTCAGGATCCAGCGGATGTTGTGTAATGTCGTGACGATGTTTCTACTTGAATACCCGCATTTACAGTCGCAACTGACAATTGTATGCGTCTAATTTTACGTCTCTTGTACAAATTATAGGTCGTTTAATGCCGCGTGGAATTCCCCAGATTCTACAGTTAGCCAATTAAAATTTTCGACGTCTTATTTCATTCCCACTGTTGTTAAATTAATGTAATTTCTCTTTATGGTTCAATGGAGCACTAGAAGCCAAAGTTTTTAGAGTCTAATACAAAATAGCTCAATTGTTGTGCAGATGTTTGTAAGAGGTAGTGTCACACTGCATGCTTGCATGCAGCCGAATTGGGTCGGTACGACCGATAAGGTACCTCTCGCTTACAGGAGACCGGCGTAAGGTGACAGTTGGGCTGCCGCGTTCCGTGCGATTAATACCGAAATCCATAAAACAACCAATTTTCAAAACTCCCGGAAAACTTTAAAAGTAAAACTACCAAATGATTGGACTAAAGTGCGAGTGCAGGTGTTTAGTGCAAGTGTTTAGTGGTTAGTAAAAAACATGTTGTGTGGACAACAACTGACTAGTGCAAGTGACTAGTAACCTTTTTAGTGGACTATTAGAAATGTGTTCTATTTTTTTGCGAGTAGACTCGTCCCGCGCGCGCCCTTTCCCCTCTCTCGCCGACCCCGCCCCGAGCTTCCGCTCTTTCCCTCACTCGCCTGTTGCATGACTTTAATTTACTTCGTACAACGTACTAATCACTTGTACTAAACGCAACAACTAAACAGGACATAACTTGTACTAATCAATTGCAGTTTTCACTTAACACTAAACACCTGCACTCGCACTAATCAAAGTGTGAACCAGTCTTTTTTTAAAGTAAGGTTCTTGGCTATATTAAGTACCTACTGATGTA
>LUGF01046147.1:10628-22214 GCA_001625245.1 Calycopis cecrops | reverse complement strand
AATGATAAAAAAATTATAGAATAGATTATAATATCATGACTACATTATACTAACTACATGATAATATTATAGTCCATTATTGACGTAGCGCTCAATACTGGGCTCATTTTATATTAATAACTAAATAAATTTGTAACTTAGCTATTAATAATGTTTGTCTATCCTCGTGTGCAAATCGTTGCCGATTGGCTAGTCACAGCTAGACTAGTCTAGGCTAACATGTACTTGGTGACCTGATTACATCTATTTAACAGCATCAACAAATTATACATAATGGTCCGGTAATTATTATTTAATTAATAACAAACAGGTTTTAAATCTGTTTGTGTTTAATTGACAACATTTATAAATTATTAGATGCATAATATTTCATCAGTTTAACTGTGAATAATATATTACAGTGTCAATTTTATTAACTAGGTATCAAGAGAGTGTTTTAAGCAATTATAACACTATCAAATTTTAAATTAATCAAATGAATGCGCATTTGTTAGGTATTTTTAAATGTTTTAATACGTTGTTGACTCATACGTTTGGTAGTTTTTTGAAAACTTCGTAAAGTATAATTCAACTTTTTATTCCAATACCATTATGTAATCGAAAACTTCGCTTTTCAGTTCCCGATCCTAATGAGTGCTTAAGGGGGACTGTAGCCCTGGGCCCCTTAAGAGTTAAGAGCCTTAAGATCATCCCAGGAGTAAAGAGCTTAAATCCGGCACTGTCACTCGCTGTAGGTACTCCGAGGTGCAACTTGTAGCCCGCTACTAAATTATAGTATGGGAGGTTTCTTTCTGGGCAGATTGTGGGATGGCTGGTAGCAAAATCAACTAAGCTTAGAAGAAAATATTCCCTAATTTATAAAATTGAAAAATAATAATTTATTAAATAAAAAAAAATTGGACCGTAAAAAAACTAAATGGCAGGCCTACGCTTATTCTTATAAATAATTTGCAGCAAGGATTAGTAGGATAGTAATGTTTTAATATTGGAGCTAGATTTTTTATGATATTTTTTTTTATGATATAGGAGGGCAAACGAGCAGCCGGAGTCATTTTCATGACTACCGACGCCCACAAACATCCGCATAGAGGCTTTGCAGATGCGCTGCCCTCCTTTCTCCTCCCACCTCCATGGGCCTGGGCTATGTTATGTTTATAATCATCTTCATCATAATCTTCATCATGATCAGCCGAGGACGTTCACTGCTGGACATAGAGCTCCATAGGTCACGGTCCAATTGTTGGAACCAGCTACTTACCAGCTTAACCAAGTCGCGGCGCTATATTATGTAAATTATTCTACGTTAATTCATGTACTAAAGTAAATGTATAGGCAGTAAACGAGAGGTAGTATCATGCTTCATTGCAACGTAATTGGGTCGGAACGGGGAGGTACCTCTCGCTCACATAATACGCGCTAAAGTTTCGTGCCTGAGTAGCCGGTGGCTCAATTAGGATGGGTGAAGATCTCGATCGTCAGCGCATCTGCATAATACTCGGATATTAATGGGTGCCGGTAGTAAGGGCTCCGATTGCTCGTTTGTCCTCCTATGCTATAAAAAAATAATACGGCGGCCCTGGCGATGTGGCGTGACCGCAACTATAATTGTTGTAATTAAAGTGTTATTGCATACACTCATGCGTCTATTGTTTTAATTTAATGTGCGGAAAATTCTTGGGCGTTCGCCATTGAATTCATTTAGACTGTCGTTTCTCATTATAATATAATTAATGTTAATTCAGTGATGACAAAGTTAAAATATGAATCTTTACTTGCTATAATATGCAGTGCTAAAAAAATTATAAGCAATAATAAAATAGTACTTATATTTGTTTGTTTGTTAGTCCTTCACGAAAAAACTGCTGAGCCGATTTTCATGAAATTCGGCACACACATAGAGGGTAACTTGGATTAACACATAGAATAGTTTTTATAGTGAAAAAATGTTCCTTTGGGATGCCATGCGATGATTTTCCACGATATCGAAATTTACGCGGGAGCACGGGGCGCAGCTAGTGTATAATAAAACAGACGTGAAGCAACGTCTCCAGCTCAGAATAAAATTGTAATAATTATATTATCATCTACTTATATTTTTATCATGAAGATGAACTTTGATAGCTCGTTTGTCCAAAAGAGGACAAACGAGCTATCAAAGTTCATCTTCATCGCCATCGATGACCACATACATTCGCATAGACGTCGATGCGTTGCCTTCCATCATATTCCGCATTCCATGGGCCACCGGCTAATTACACACCGAAACGCGACAAGAAAGCTGTGACTTTAAGCCTGAGCCGTGTAAGCGTACCTTCCCGGTCGTACCAGCCCAATTCGACTGCATGCATGCAATGTTTCTAAGCTATTTATAGTATTATTTATTTAAGTAAGTTTAACGTTAACCGATCGTACCTATGTGTCGTGGAAAATAATTTAAGTAACAATGTTTATTTTCAGAGACAAAATGAAGGCAATCATTGTGTTCAGTTTGATGCTAATTGCAACAGTCGCGTCGACGCAGAAATACACAGACAAGTGGGATTACATAAACGTGGACGAAATCCTGGAGTCCAAACGCCTTTTAAACGGGTATGTCGACTGTCTCTTAGAACGCGGCAAGTGTACCTCTGATGCTAAAGCACTCAAGGAAACCCTTCCTGACGCTTTGGAACACGATTGCTCTAAATGCACTGAAAAGCAGAAGTCGAGTGCTGATAAAGTGCTGAAACATTTGATCAACAAACGCCAAGACCTGTGGAAGGAGCTGAGTGTCAAATACGACCCCAACAACCAGTACCAACAGAAGTACAAGGACAGAATCGAAGCTGTCAAGTCGTAAACTCTAAGAAGTCGAACTGACTACTATATTTTGTAATATTATATTTAAAAAATTAAAATTGATACAATGGAATAGTGACAAGAAAAGAACGTATCGAAGCCATCTTTTATTTACTTTTATTGATTTCTACTATTAGAAATTAAAAATATATTCTTTAAAGTTAATTAATTGACACATAAAATGTTTGATTTAAATTCAAAAAGTTATTTCAAATTTTCAATTTTCGAGACACTCAGAAATATCTAAAAAGATAAGATGAAGTTAAAGACTTGCAAATTTTAATGAAGAAATGTGAATACAATATGTACCTATACAAAATGTTTCTAAGTATTGCTTGTGATATAGAATAATAAATTCAGCAAAATTTTGTTTAAAACTTTATTGCTTTATATTTTTTTAAGCTTATTCTTATCAGAGGTTGTTTACACAAGACCCTCTACAGATTTATTTTTAGAGGGCTTTAAAGTAGTGTCCAAATTGAAAAACAGTCCTTTCTTCAGATAAGAAAAATGTAAGATAGAGTAGCTCAATATCTTGCAAACCAATAGGTTTCTAACTAATAGGGTTGAAGTTGTCGCTGTCTTTTTTTATAATATACGGGGGGAAATAAACAGTTGAGCAGTTGTTCATGACCACCGACGCACATAGATATCCGCATAGAAGCTATACAGATGCGCTGCCCTCCTTTTTCCTCCCTCGTACATGGGCCACCAGCTACTTACACACACGAAACGCGACAGCACAGCTGTCAATTACTCCGATCTCGTGTAAGAGAGAGGTACCTACCTTCCCGGTCGTGCCGGCCCAATTCGTCTGCATGCCAGCATGCAGTGTGGCACTACCTCTTACTAAAGAAAGTCTTAGATGGAAGAAATCTGCTAATAATGTCTAGATTTACAGTATCAAAGGACATACGAGTACTCGGAGCGTTTTGATGAGTAATAACGTACAAAATTCGTACAATTATTGGTATGGTACCTTCCAATGAGTTAAGGAAAACCGCACGAAAGGCGGAGGTATAGCTCTCACTTTACTCTTATATCATGTGAGAGACATTTTTTTTATAGGACACGGGGCAAACGAGCAGGTGATAGATTACGACCGCCGCCCATAGACATCGGCCAAACTGGAGGCTTTGCTGGCGCGTTACCGACCTTTAATGCCTCTAAATAAGAGTAAGCTCTTTTCTTGAAGAGCCCCAGGTCGTATGTTCGGAAATACCGACTGTGGCAGCAGATTCCACAATTATGTTGTGCGCGGTAAAAGGTTGCGCCTGAAACGCACAGTTTTCAGACTTTAGGACATCAAGGTGGTGGCCGTTGAACTTAGAGTTTTGCCGGGATGTCCTAAAGTGAAACTCTGCTGCAGGCATTAACTCGAACAACTCCTCAGAACACTCCTCATTGTAGATATAGTAGAAGATGCAGAGCGAGCCAACATCTCTCCGTAACGCCAGAGAATCAAGTCGTGCAGATATACACTGGTCGTCAACGATTCGAGCCGCTCTACGTTGAATGCGGTCAAATGGAGCGAGTTGATATTGAGGGGCTCCGGCCCAAAGGTGAGAACAGTACTCTATGTGCGGTCGGACCTGCTCTTAGTACAGTTGTAGCACATGCGCTGCCATGAAGTACTGCTTCGCCCCGCCGAGAACATCCAGCTTTTTGGAGGCTAATTTAGCCTTCGCTTCCAAGTGACCGCGGAACTGAACGTTAGTAGATATGTCGACACCAAATATTCCGATGTCAGCTGCGGCCATTAGAGGAGTATTCTCAAAACGAGGGTATACGAGGAACGGGGTTTTTTTTGCGGTAAACCCCAAAAACGAGATGTACCTTCCATACCTACCTCCTAAGGCAGTTAGGCACTACTTTTAACTTTATTCAAATTATAATTGTGTAGCACTTACCTAAAAAGACCTTTCACTTCTTGGAAATAACTAAGTTATTATATTATATTATTAGTAGTAGACTAAACTAGTTATAGCTACTGTACTTCCGTCTTTAAAAAAGCTTATTTTTTGTTTTATATAGTTTCCCTTCAGGAATTTCAAAGTTCTGCTTTTGTCTTTTAACAAAAATGTCAAAAGCCTTATGAATAAAATTAGCAAAACAACTGTCAGTTGTTGCTTACGTCCGCGCGTCGTTAAGATAATTTACATAGACTAAACATAGACTTAATAAAAAGTATTTATTTAGTCTATGAGACTAAATAAATACTTTTTATTAAGTCTATGATAATTTACACTTTATTCACTCAAAGTTAGTTTTTTTTTCTTATGGTTTATGGGGGCAAACGAGCAGTTGTAGCCATTTTCATGACCACCGACGCCCATAGACATCTGCATAGAGACTATACAGATGCGCGGCCCCCCGCTTTCTCCTCCCACCTCCACGGGCCACCGGCTACTTACACACCGCACGAAACACGACAGACAGCTGTCACTTCACGCCGGTCTCATGTAAGTGAGAGGCACCTCCCCGGTCGTGCCGGCCCAATTCGGCTGTATGCAAGCATGCAGCGTGGCACTACCTCTTACTACTAGTTTTTCATGAAGTTGTGCGAGTATTCGGTGGTTATAAATTGGGAAGAGAGAGTAAGTATTGCGTTTGTATAACTTTATTACGGATGCGAATGCGCAACTTTTGTTATCAGTATCAGTCGTCCGTTCGATCAAAAATTTTGTTTTTTAGGATGGGACTGATAGCAATTGTTATCTACAATTATTGTCGTGACAGTTCGTCGTCTTCTTGGTTAGTGTGGTGGTTTTAACTTGGTGTTAAAAAAATCCCTCATTTATTGGTGACCCTTCGGCTGCGTCCTGTGCGCAAGCGGGCGGTGAGGGTGGCGGTGTTCACGACGCCAGGCGGCCATTTGAAAACCAAGACGTGTTAAACGCTTTAGACGCTTCAGACGTGTAAGACGCTTAAAATGCTTTAGACGCTGCCGCCCAGGCCGCAACCTTAGACGCTGCTGCCCAGGGCGCAACCTTAGACGCTGCCGTCCAGGCCGCCACCTTAGACGCTGCCGTCCAGGCCGCAGCCTTAGGAGTGGCGTCTAATGTGGCTCATTCAACACTAAAATAGCGAACTAACAAAGTGATCCAAATATATTTCTGGTAATTTGTTCAAAAAAATGAAGTATTAGTCATTAGCAACTCTTAGGTAATTAGTTTCCGCGGAAGGTATGAGCATGTTTCTAGTACAATGATGAGCTTATTTGTTTTTGGGTTTTAAAATGAGTGTTGGCCCTCTCCTCATCATTCATATGTAAGAGGTAGTGCCACACTGCATGCTTGCATGCAGCCGAATTGGGCCGGCACGACCGGGGAGGTACCTCTCGCTTACACGAGACGTGAAGTGACAGCTGAGCTGTCGCGTTTCGTGCGGTGTGTAAGTAGCCGGTGGCCCATGGAGGTGGGAGGAGAAAGGAGGGCAGCGCATCTGTATAGCCTCTATAGTCTATGCGGATGTCTATGGGCGTCGGTAGTCACGAAAATGGCTCCGACTGCTCTTTTGCACCCCTATATCATAAAAAAAATTCATACCATATTCTGACGTGCAATATGACTCGCGCACGAATTCAGAAAATAATTAATTCCTAGCATAGGCCATAGACTTAATAAAAAGTATATTTAGTCTATGGCATAGGCAAGAATTATTATCACGCATGAATTAGATTAAAGGAAACTCTATCTGAGTGAGAATGGTCAGCTCAACACTGGAAGCGGGCTAATATCCACTAAAACCTTTTCCCCATTAGCCTTTATACGGTTTGGTTACGGTTTTACTTACATAATATTGATTTTAAATCAATTTCAGTGGTTATGTAAATGAAAGAAAATAGGTATCTACTTATATGTAAAAAAAAAGCTCACATATCAATAAATTTTTATTTCGTTCGTTACACGTTCATCTATTTATTTTCATGTAAAAACTTATTGAAGCTGTCACGGTATGTTTTATTTTTGTCAAATTTCTCCACCAGTTCGTCCCAAGAATCAGGATGCTTCTTCATGACAGTTTTTATTACTGTGGTTATCAGATGTTTCTGTTTCGGGGTACATTTTCCGCAGGTAGTTTGTAGTGCTTCTGGTATTACCTCTGAAAATTTAAAGGACATTCATTAAAACTTGTATTATCAATCATCATCATCCACCCAATCCCAACCCACTGAAGGTCAGACATCTCTTAGGATGTCTGTTGGACAAATTGGAGACTGCCCGGCTGCCTTTAGATCGTCGGGAAAGTACAATGGGATCAGGTTCCCACCTGCACATCTTACATGCGACCGGCGTAAAGGGACAGCTGTGCTGTCGCGTTTTGAGTGGTGTGTAAGTAGCCGGGGGCCCATGGAGGTGGCAGGAGAAAGGAGGACAGCGCATCTGTAGGTATAGCCTTTATGCGGATGTCTATGGGCGTCGGTAGTTATGAAAATGACTGCGACTGCTCGTTTGCCCCCTTATACTATTTAAAAAATTTAATGAGAACAACAACTACAATGACACAATTAAAAGGTGCTGCCACTAGCGGATATTTTCGGCACCTTACTCATTATTTGGAAGGAATTTTTTAAATAGCATAAGGGGGCAAACGAGCAGTCGTAGCCATTTTTATTACTACTGTCGCCCATAGGCATCCGCTTAGAGGTTATATACATGCCTTGCCCTTCTTCCTCTTCCCACCTCCATGGGCCACCGGCTACTAATACACCGCAAGAAATGAAACAACACAGCTGTCGTATTACGCCGGTGTCGTGTAAGTGGGTCTATAACCGCTATAGGCATAGATGTCGCATCTTTTAATTGCGTAATTGTTTTTGTTAATCTAATTCACATAATATAAGCCATCTATAAAGGCCCTCCTAACAACAAAAGTTGAAAACAAATAGTTACTCACTCTTGAAATCCTTTGCCTCAGGTGTGCACGGCCCTTGGTCCAAGAAACATTTCAAATAATTCATGAGAACTCTATCGTTTTCTAGTAAAGGCTTTATGTCGAAGTCGTCGTATTTAGAACTGTAGAAGTCAGCTGCGGCCATCGAAGCAACCGCCATCAAAATAAAACTTGTCTTCAGCATTGTGGACTGTAATACAAATAAAGAATTAAGACACTTAACAAATTTTACTTCACCCAACTGGGTAAGCAAGCGATTGGCATATTAGCCAATCGCTTGCTTACACTACACAGGCGTAAGTGACAGCTGTGCTGTCGCGTATCGTGCGATGTGTAAGTAGCCGGTGGCCCATGTAGGAGGGAGGAGGATGGAGGGCAACGTATCTGTATAGCCTTTGTGAGGATGTCTATAGGCTATATATACTCATAAAAATGACTCCGATTATTCGTTTGCCCCCTTATAATATTTAAAAAAATGCTTGTATACGTTATAAACAAAAATATAAATTACTAGCTTCCGCCCGCGGCTTCGCTCGCGTGGTTTTCGGATTATAAAAAATCCCTATAAATTTTAACTTATTATGTTATTCTGATATGAAAGCTATATTACTGTCAAGTTTCATGAAAATCCGTTCAGTATAGTTTTTGTGTGAAAGAGTAACAAACACTCTTACAAACTTTCGCCTTTATAATATTAGTAGGATATTAGGAATGAAATTGTACATGTTATATACGTAATTGTAATATTATTATGAAAAAGTGATTAAACAGACGAATCCATCACGAAATATGAATAATAAAATAGAAATCCTTGAAATATTTTTTACAATCAAACTACCTTGGTATACCAACATTGATTCATAAATACTTTATACTTTTAATTAGTTATGACATCACCCGTGACCCACCCCCCGGTTGCTGTAAGGCAGGGCTTCTGAGTGGAGTCCACGGAGCTGCAGGGCGTCCGTGACGTATGCGGTATGCGACTGGGATCCGCGGTAGCTCGGTAAAAATTATTGTATACATACAGTGATTTTCAATATAGTACATACGGTTACATACATAAATACGGCTTGTTCTTTCTAAAATATTCTTTGACAGGGGCCCTCTGAGCTATTAAATTCTGGAAAGGGTTATGTTTGGGAATAGTACCCTCCTCCCAGGCTACTTCTATACAAAAATAAATGTAAATTATATTTTTTAATGTATATAAATGAAGAATGTACAATGAAGTAATTAATGAAGCCCGCTGAGTTTGTTTCGCCGGTTCTTCTCAGGACAGGGCTAGGGTTGAACCGGTGCAAAATGTTTAAAAAACCTTTTATATAATAGTAAAGCTTCTGAATCGTAAAATACTTGAATAAACGGGGATAAAATACGTTAAAATAGTTTTATCACACTCAGACCAAATAAAAAGTATTATCGCAATCTTTTTATTTAGTCTATGATCGCAATCATAATTAATCGTTAGTAATGCTTTAATGTGAGTTTATTTACCATTAAGCCTAAAAATCTTATTGCATTTAAATTTGCGTAGGCGCCAATATTACTTATAATGTGTGAAGGACCATTAGTATATTAGCTTGCGTGTTTGTTAATGGTCACAGGCGCTCATACAAATACATACAAATGGTATGACCAACATTTTTTTTGTTTTGCGGGGAAATGCTTTACGTACTACCACCGTTCTTGGTTGGGATCCGATGGATGTGTGGGACACGCGGCTATGCCGAATACCCACTAAAACCCCGCAGGTGCCTAGCCCGCCTGTGTTAAGGTGCCCCTTTATTGTGAGGAGGGTCTGTCAGCAACAGGACACATAGTATTACCAACTACCATATTATAAAACCAAGCGAACATCCATATATAAAATAAGCTTATAATAAAATACATAGACTTAATAAAAAGTTTATTAAGTCTATGATAAAATAAAGGAAACCAAAGGCCGTTTTTATAGTCATCGTTGGATACTAAAAGTAAAGTTTTTTACTTTCTTGTTTTTTATTGTTGTCATTTGGTTCGATGCAAACTACATATTGTATAAGTACTTATTATTTATTATAGAAGTACATTTTCTAGCACTGTTTTTTGTTCAATTAGTTATCTTCAGACATACGATCATAAAAATTCTTTCATTAACAAAAATGACTATTCGGGTGTAACAGCTATGTTACATTTTGTGCTTCTTCGCCTCTTATTTTATAATGTTTGAGTACAAATGTACAACGCGGACGAAACCGCGGGGCAAAGCCAATTGAATGTAATTATAAATATATAACAAGCATCCTTATATATTCCAAGAACAAGGTTTGTTATGTTGACGTCATGTACTGCTAATAACTGTATTGATTTATTACAGATTATATGGATTACTGCGATGTAGGTAACGCCTGACTAAGTTTTCTAGAACTGGTTCTTTTTAATGGCGTAAATTAAATGTAACACTATTAGCATCACATCGGGGCTTTTAGGTATAACATTATGTTGGCAAATTTTGTGGCAAACGAGCAGTCGTAACCATTTTCATATCCATCAACGCCCAAGAGGAAATACAAATGAATACATTTGTATGACCGTTTGGGCGTCGATATAGCGCAATGGGGCCGCACGAATCACGACAGCGCAGATGACGCCAGTATCATGTAAGCGAGAGGTACCTCCCCGGTAGTGCCGGGCCAATCCGGCCGCAATGGACCCGGTGGTTAGTAATTATTATACACAAGAGGCCTAACATCACGAATACCAACAACAGCTTTAAGATTTTAGATAGTATTTTCATCATTATAGTCTCCGCAACCGACGTGTTATTCTAAGCTGACATTTGTCTTGCTTCCACCATTCCTCCTGCCTGATATAAGGGGTCGTGATATTAGCAGTATGTTCTCTCCGCCTACCCTTCAGGAAAGGCGTGAAGATGTTTGATGCCTAAGATGATATAAGTAAAAAGGGGTAGATAGGTTATATGCGCTCAAAAACTTAAAAAAAAATTACTTCGGAAGAACGACATCGAGCATCATATATTTGTCTCTTTCTTTTATTCGTTAATTACCGAACAAAAAAAGAAGCTTTCTTTCCTGTCGTTAAAGTGCATATTATGTTGATTATAAATTATTACGCTCTGTATGTGTGCGTTACTGGAGCCAACATTTTTTTAATTATCTCATACAAGTAACCTATCTACGCCTTTTACTTATATAATCATAGTATGATGCAATGTATTAGTAAGCACATAATTAATTTTGATATTTTGTAAATCTTTTAAAAATCTTGTCGTAGATTCGATGAGATCTTTACTCGCACGCCCACCCCATGCACTACATTTTAAATATTATTTCTTTATATTATGGGGATCAACATATTATTGAACATAAATTTATTCTCACTCACATAACGAACAGAATTTCCCTAAAATGAGTTCATGTTGCTATCTCAAAAGGTACGATAGAGAAAAATTTACACTACCTATTATAATGTGTCAGCAAAAGTTAATTCCTATCGCGCAGAATACAACCTAATAAACCCCCCAGTCAAGATAGCTCACAGAGCTCTTCAAGCTCATGACCCGTGTCGGCTACTTTTTAGCTGCCGCGCGCGAGCTGCTCCCCTCCGTTAAAGGTGGGGAGTTGAGGACACCCGTTGTCCTCGGCCAGATAATAATAGAACAACCTATAAATCGCAATAAGTCCGGTTTGCCTTCTCCCATTAGTCTGGGAAAGAAGGGGGGGTCTGTCCCCCTATCGACCACAAGTACAGAGGTTCGACGCTCCAGGTGAGTTCACCTCTCATATCGATGAAGCTGCACTGACCTTCAGTCCTTAGCGTAATTAATATCTAAAAAAAAAAAAAAAAAAA
>LUGF01046145.1:100523-111294 GCA_001625245.1 Calycopis cecrops | reverse complement strand
GCGCGTGTGTGTGTATATTTGTGTGCTTGAAATACATCAATTAAGCAATACTCACATTAAAGTTTTGTTCCCTGTCTTGATTAGGTTGATTCCAATATTGATTAGACTGTAACACAAAAATATACAGTCGTTTTAGCTATACCTATACTTAGTCTTATTTATAGCTTAGATTATAGCTAAACCGCTGGTGTTACGGATATCTGTGGGCGTTGGTGATCACTTCCATCGGGTAAATCAACCGCTAGTTTATCCTCCAAAATTTTAAAAATACTCAAACACAAAATGCAACGTATTTTATAAGTATGTCTATTTGTATGTCTTTTATAATTTATGTCTGTAAGGAGCAGATGGTTCATAAGATGGGAGTAGGAAAGGAGACAGAGTATCTGCATAGAAGCTCGTAGAAATTGTTTGGATGTCTAATAAGACTATTAGTCAGAGGTAGTGCCCGAACTGCATGCTTGCATGCAGCCGAATTGGGCCGGCACGACCGGGGAGGTACCTCTCGCTTATACGAGATCGGCGTAAAGTGGCAGTTGTGCTGTCGCGCTCCGTGCGGTGTGTGAGTAGCCGGTGGCCAATGGAGGTTGGAGGAGAAAGGAGGGCAGCGCATCTATATAGCCTCTATGCAGATGTCTATGGGCGTCGGTAGTCATGAAAATGACTCCGGCTGCTCGTTTGCCCCCCTATACCATAAAAAAAAGAAGAGTTGCGTATTTCTTCGCGTAAACTATAAAAAATGATGATGATTTGTCCTGATTACAAGACCAACGTAATCTACGTAGATACTTAATTTAAATAGAAATAAGTAAATACTTACATTGAAGTCTTGTTCATTTGCTTGTTTGAAATAATACCAATCCTGGTTGGGCTGTAAAATCTAAATCAACAATCTAAATGTCTATGAAATCCCTCCTCCATGGGTCATATTTAGATTTGTAAATGAAAAATCTAAATGCGGCCCATAGAGGAGGGAGGAGAAAGGAGGGCAACGCATCTGTGTAGTCTCTACGCGGATGTCCATAGGCGTTGGTTGTCATGAAAATGGCTACGACTGCTCGTTTGCCCCCTATACAATAAAAAAATGTCCTGCTTTTTTACACCCACAAAATATAATTTATAAAACTGATTGTTTGATAAAATGTTCAAACACTTAATAAATAGCAGATCGAAACCTTTTCAAACTTACTTATACTCTAAACGAGAAATAGATTAGTATTAATAAATAACTTTAGCTTACAAATTACTTACATGTTCATTATAATTATCGTGTGAACAATGGGCTGGTGGGTTTATCTAAAAATTACAAAATGGAAGATTAAAAAGTAGGGTGATATTTTAAATTATCAGTAAAAATAAAAGCGGATAGTTGTTGATGATAAAGGCTGATCTTTAAACACTCATTTAAGCTCCAATTGGAGCACTGTTTAACACTTTTTTAAGTATGAATTTAAATTAGAGTAGAATACATATTGAACCGCATTTTTTCACATATTAAACACATTCTCCACTAACGTGCTGTTAGACATAGAGAGAACAAATTACATCAATTTCGCATGTCTCATACAAATAACGAGCCATATAAATAAACTAGTTTCCTAATTATTATCATGCCAATCGAATATGAAATCAAAACATTTAACAATATCTATAAGTAAAGATTAACTAAAATCGCATTTAGGTTTTTTAAGAATTTTAGGATGCCTACCCCACTAGCAAGAAGATAATATGTTGTTTAGATATAATAAGAGAATTATACTTACATAATATCCATTATGTCCGTTATTATACCATTCTTGATATTGATATTGCTGAAAAACAGTATAAAATTGTTATTATTAATCGTATTGTAAAAATAAACAGCTTAACTTATGCATAAACCATCAATGTTATATCTAAGCATTAATTGGTTAAGATGTAATAATGCCTCCTAAGCCGGTTAGGGCTTCCGTAAGGTTTTTATCAGGTTAGGATTCTCCCACAAGCGAGTTCAGAAACCCACCCAGGATGTGCCGGTGCGACGTAACTACTTTCCTCACGTTAAAAAAAATATGTAATGGAAAATACAGCACAGCTATTTCACACACACACACACATTGTGGCCACACTGCATGCTTACATGCAGCCTAATTGGGCCGGCACAACCGGGGAGGTACCTCTTGCTTAGAGTCGAGGTAGTGACGGTTCCTTATGAAATGAGTTACGACACGTGGACTGCTAATTAATTATTATCTCCCCGGTTTTGAATATGAAACTTTTGCATTTATCATATTAATTAATTTACAACATAACTGGGGAGATGTCATAATTTATTGGCCTCGGAAAAATAAATAAACTAAAACTACTTTTACTTCCAATTTAGCTTGCATATAAAACATTAATAGTAAATCTGAGCATGCAAGAATATTTATAAGTGAAAATTTGCTAAAATCTCAATCAGATTTTGTATACATATATTTTAGGATGGCTACCTCAAGAGTATGAAGATCTATTGTTACTGTTGGTAATTTAGATATTAGACTTATGATACTCACATTACCGTTGTATCCGTTATTATACCAATCCTGATTTTGGTATTGCTGCAAAACATTTACAAATAGTTATTATTAATTTAATAGTAGACAATAACTTAGCTTATATACATACGCATAGATCATAATATACGTTATAATTTCCTCACGCTCATTATGATAATTTTTAAAGTGGTGGGAGGATGAAGAAGGTGTGCCAGGCCGTATGCCGGTGGCCCTTGGAGATGAGAGGAGGAAGGAGGCCGACGCATCTGTCTGTCGGCGGTAGTCAAATGGATCCGACTGCTAGTTTGCTCCCGTATATCACAAAAAAAGTAAAATGACCCGTAGACGTGTCGTCGGTTCCTGAGGAATTGCCGTCGACGTGCTCTGATGTTTGACAACACTGGGGCACGAAGGGCGGCCACGTTTCACAGCGGTATAAGTGGCTATTCGGTACTATCATGTGCCCAGGTCCCTGGGTGGTCTAAAACACCGTACTTACGAGCGGTATCGAACCTTTAAGTCTAAGGAGAGACTTTGCTTCCTTATGCGTGTTCTACCGCTTGTATAATGGATTGTGTTCCGAGAAATTGTTTGACATGATGGCCACGGCCACTTTCTATCACAGCACCGCTCGCCATCGACGGGAGTTCACACTCACACATTGGAGTCCAAATGGTCCCGTACATTTCCATTTCAGAGGAATTTTCTCCCACGGACCCTCCGATTGTGGAATGAAGTCCCTGCCGAGTTTTTCCCAGAGGGCTACAATATGAGGTTCTTCAAGAGGGGAGTCAATAGGTTTTTAAAGGGTCGGCAATGCGCATGTGATGCCCCTGGTGTTGCAAGCGTCCATTGGCTACGGTAACTTAATTGATCAAGATAGATCAAGATCTATCAGTGACATCTTCTAAGACGTTTAAGTAACTATAATGAAAGACCATCTATACTCTATAGACACTTGCGTTCTCCGGAAAGAGAAAGAGTTCTCTGAAAATCTTACATACAACTCAACGCGACATTCACATAGATGTTAAGTGAGAGAACGTATCTCTACGCTCCAGCCAGTTTGGTCTACAACCTACAACACCACTGTCATTACCTGTAAAGAGTGATACTTACATTGTGTCCTACATCATACCATTGTTGTCGATGAGGCTGAAAAAAATGTAAACTTTAAAGACTCAGTAATAGACTAACGATAGTGGTATAGGCATTAGACAAAGCGATATTTGGCCTGCTCTTGCCAACTACCGCCTTAACCAATTAAACCAACAAACTCCCGCAAGTAATAGTTACTTAGAAGAGGTAGGCCCTGCAAAACATTAGGCCCCCTAAATTGCAAGTTATGTTATGCTTAACACTGACCTTGAAGTCGATACATTTCATGTAAGAACAACAATCGATGTATTTCTAAGGACCATTTCAAATTTTTTTTTTAAATATTACGATTATTATGATAAAATTTAAAACACACCCTTGGAATGATGTTTACTTCCTTATTTTAAAATTTGGCCAGTGACCAAAAAATAAAACTTTATACTTATTCGTCTCTTCTCAATAGTCGGCAAAACAATCTGTTGGACATTCGGTGTCGCGGATGTCTGTAGGCGTCGGTGATCACTTTACATTAGGTGGCCCATTGCTCGTTTGTCTACTAGGTTATAATGAAACAAATTTGTTTGTGCAAGTATTACTTACTGCTGCATATGGTACATACGTGTGCCCTTCCCACACCAGTTGACTCTGTTAAGGAAAATAATAAATATTATTGCTACACGTAAAAACTACTGACTTCATAATAACAATAATATCTGTGGACTTATGAACTACGTTATTCTAGCCCCGTGCTAAGTACCGCAAGGACTAGTGTTACGGGTACTAGACAACGGAATATTTTTCATGTTTTATAAATTTAAGAAATTTTATGTATTTAATATTTTTATTATATAAATACATAAATAAACACCCATGATCTCGGCGGGATTCGAACCCGCGATCCCTGGCGCAACATGCTGCGCTTTTACCCGAGCCCTGTACTATTGCGCCAGCGTGGTAGACATGTAAATGGCTACCTACACCATAAAAAAGGAAGACATCATTTTATTTTGAAAGTCAACTTTGTTATATGTTAATAAGTTTCAAACTATTTACACACGCGGTAGCATGTCAAGCCAAGCTCAAGCCAACAGAACTGGTATGTTTAACAATGAAATACAGAAACAATTTAAAATGATTATTGACTTTTTTTCCTTTTATATGCGTAGTAAGTTAGAACCTTTAGTCCCGTGCAACGTGAGGAAAACCAGTTTCTTTTTTATACTCTTAAGGCACAATGAACAAACGGAGCCATTTTCATGACTACCGACGCTCATAGACATCCGCATATAGGTTATACAGATGCGTTGCCCTTCTTCTTCCTCTATCTTACATGGGCCACCGGTTACTTACACATCGAACGAAATGAAACAGCACAGGTGTCACTATACTCCGAATTCGTGTAAGCGAGAGGTAACTCTAAGGTCTTGTAGTCACAATTCGGCTACATGCATGCATGCAGCGTGGCACTACCTCTAACAGTTTCAAAAGTGTTTATTTTCAGAGCAGATAGTGGAAAGGATTCCATTGACACGTACCAGGAAATATTTTATTTTCCTCCTCCATACATCAAATTTGATAAATTATTAACAATGAGATTGAAAATGGATCGAATATGACAAATTGAAAAGGTATTTTTATGTGAGAAACCCGTTTGGTATTTTATTTAAGTACCTGCACTATGCTGTCGAATTGAAGGCCGTAGTTCCATCCGTTGTAGTGATGTGAATGAGCATAAGACGCTGCAAAGGAATATTACATGATACACTGCTTACTATATTATTACTTATTATGAAAGAGAATAGACGGTCTTGTGCGTGAAATTTAAAAAAGAACATTAATCTTAGTAATAAAATTAATGTTTTTTTTTTATTGAATAAACCACTCCTATCGTTGTTAATATTTATCTCTTTCCTACACAGCTTTTCGGACGCTATCAAAATGCGATTCGCGACAAATGATCAAATGAAAAAGTGTGTGCAAAAATATCAATCATATATAATATCTTGGCTTAGATTGCACGGGAATTAAACCATATAACACATTCTGTATGATGATGTATTGATTGTACATGATTTTGTTGCTACAAAAGTTATGATAAGAAGCTGCAAAAGTTTAGTAATGTTAATAATTAAATACAGCTATTTATAGTTTTTAGATAGAGTAGGTAATATATATATATATAGGTACTTCATTATTCAACTTACACTAGAACTTTTATCCTCAGACGTCACCAATATTACAATAAATACATGCTTGGCCTTAAGTAAGGATCCCCCCGTAATCTTGATTTACAGCAACTATGATTCAACAATATAATTATGTATCCGCTTATCACCTTGACTGGTGGTTCTTTTAATCATTCATTTTATTTTATATATAATTCTAATATAATATGTGCAAAACTTTGTGTACACATAAAAAGTGCTGAAATATTTGCACAGAAATATATCATAATAATCAATATAAGGAAAGCTTATTTTTTCGTTAAAATAATGATTACGTAAGATAGATACTACGCGGGAAACCGCAAGCTCAGTCGTTTATGATATTTTATTATGCTGATTGTTCACAGAAAACATTAACATATAATATTTAAATTAAGTTTTATTATAATGAGAAGGACTTACCTAAAAACGTAATAATCACACACTTGTAAATCATTTTTAACTTTTCACCTAGGTACTTAAAACACACACAAAAATTATATTTTATTTAATAACATATCGACGTGGTATCTTGATACAAAATGATTAGCAACTAAAATATTTTCATAGTAATCTGTTATTTAAATCTTGGAATGTTGCTTTGCGACATCATATTTAGTTTTTTATTTCGTTTATTGTTTCGGATTGTTCTATTTCGTTGTTTACGTATTTTAGCCTGAAATTTTATAATGGTTTTTTATGTGTAAATTACATTACCTTTGTTTTTTTTATGTTAACTTTAAGACCGTTTGATTCTAGCCATTCATAAACGCAATAGGTGGTATTTGTAAGTTCGAGTTTATAGGTATTTTTTTTTAATCTTTAGGTATTATAACTCATATGTCATCGGCGAACAATATGCATTTGGTTCGTTTATAGCTTTTGGTAGGTCGTTAATATAAGGAAGGAATAGGAGAAGCCCTAAGATACTGCCTTGTGGCACACCTGCTTCATTTAATAGAAAAGATGATCTAATTTTTTTTGATTCTTTATCTTGTATTCAGCTAATTTCTACGCATTGAGAGCGGTTTTTTAGATAGCTGCTAATTCTGTTGTTGTGGTTTTCATCGTATGCCATAGTATTCGCATTTATTTATTAAAATTTGGTGATTAATGCTATCAAATCCTTTGCTCATGTCAAAGAAAATGGTAGACACTCTATTTTTATTATCAATGTGTTTTGTAATACCTACTGCGGATTAATTTAAATATGGCATGTGCTGTCATTTTGTTCTTAACGAAACCGTTTTGTTCTTTAACAATTATATTAAATTTATCTATAAAATTTAATAATTTAATACATAATTTTTTCAAATATTTTAGAGACTATCGGTATAAGTGTTATTGGCCTATAATTTTTAATGTCATCTTTATCATCTTTTTTATGCAAAGGTATAACTATTGAAAATTTTAGTTTGTCGGGAAAATTGCCTGTTTCGAATGACAAATTAATAAGATGACATAGTACTCTGACTAATTTACGAGAGAACTCTTTTATTATCTTAGTAGATATTGAGTCATATCCTACAGAATTGGTATTATTGAGGGAGTGTATCATTTTTAAGACTTTGTCTTCTGTTGTAGGTGTTGTAAATATTGTTTACTATTATGAACAATTTTAGAACAAATAATATTATTTTTAGAGATCAAAGTTTGTGTTTGGGCAATGAATTTTTTATTAAATTTTTCGCTATGTCGGCCATTTCCGTAATTTTTCTTCCATCTACATTATATGATTTAAGTTATCATTCAATTTGAAACTGTCATCCGTATTTTTAATTATGTTGCATGTTTACCTTACCTATGTTTTTCGCGTTATTAATATATTGCATATTAATTTGTTTTTTACATTATTATTTATTATACATTTTTCTAATAATTTGTTATATTTAGTATATTGGATTTTATGTTCATTAGGTTTACTTTTATAGTACATATGTCTTAGTTTTCATTTCCTTAAGCATGATATTTTCAAGCCCTTGGTGATCCATTTTGGCGATTTACTATATACAGTTAATTTGATTTTATTTACGGGGAAGGAAAAATGATAAAATACCTTTAATGTATCGCGGAAGTTGTTGAAAGCCGGATTCATATATTCTGGTTCATTATATATGTCACCGTAAGATTGTAAAAACCGTAAGATTACAAAATTAACTCGGAAGATTGTAAACTATCGGAAAATTGTGAACTGTACAAATCATTTACAATTTAACACATTATTTTTCGTTAGTTTATAATGTTCCCGGAGCAAACTGTAAAATTTACAGTTTACAATTTTCCGAGTTATTTTGTAATCTTACGGTTTTTACAATCTTACGGTGACATATATATCGTTCCAGGTAAGACACGCTAGTGATTTTATAAATATTTTAATATTTTTCTTACTGTAGTCTCGTTTTGTGATATAATAGAATAGTTTTATTTCTTGCTGCTTAATCTTAAAGGAAATAGTCTGGGCAGTTTCATGGTCTAAAAGGTAAAGGTAATGAACTTCGCCTTAAGCAGTGTTTAGATTTGAGGATTTATGATGAATACATAAGTTTGGTCTAGTGGGTTTATTAATATGTGATTTCAGATTATAATTTAACAAAATATCTTGTAACATTTTAGAATCTTTTCCATTATTGAGGAGATTAATATTTAAATCACCCGCTAGGATTCATTTACTGCGTTTATATTTTTTATTGTTCTGTAGTTCATGAAGCAACAATTCAAGCTTCGTGAAAAATATGTTTAAATCCGAATCTGGGGTCCTGTATATACATAACAAAATACAGTTATGTTCGTACCATAATGCCACAATATTTACATTTTTTTTCAATTGACATTTCGCTACATAATTTAATAGACATATAATCTACTTCTTTCCGTAACAGAATGCATATGCCACCACGTTTTGTATTGGTTCTAGAAAAGCTACTGGCTAGTTTAAAGAGCTCAAGTTTAACTTATATAGGAATTCCGCTGCAATGCAGCATGACATTACCTCTTATTGATGGGTAAATTGGATTCTTGGGTAGGTACGTACGTCATACATTATGTATCAAAAGAGGGAGTCTGATTCTAGTAGATGATGAGAAAGAGCGTCAACAAACTTATAAAACTGTTTAGTGTGTGATTGTGTACATGAACGGTCATTAGGCACACATACATAAACCAGGTCATTTCATATGTTATACGCGATACATCATAGATGGATCAGGGTGACACACACCATCTATGCACAACGCCCTCTGGGGCTGCACTGTACTGAATATAATATATAAGCTATCTTAGACATCTAGGTGACATATTTATGTCTCTGTCACGTAACAAAAACATATACATTTTATTATGTATGTACTGTACTACGTAGGGGCCAAGCTATAAAACAAAAATAGCTGAAAATTATAACCAATCAATTATTTTTTACAAGCTTAATCCAATCCGGAATAAAGCAGTAGTGGAATTTTATGACCTATAAAACCTTTCGTTGGCACTTATTTCGAGGATGTTGTTTTTAGTTTCATACAAAATGTGTGCACTGTGCACGTGACCATACATATAAGTTTGACATTTCATATAGAAAATATGGTTATTTAGTGGACTATCAATCATTTATTAACAACTCAGTGACATTAAATGATAAATTTTATGGGTATTAAAAAATATAGTCTATAGCATCTACTACTCACTTTCCAAAGTTATGCATTGGTGATTATGAACTTAAGTTAAAAATAAAAACAAGGTTTTTTTACCAATAAGTATAATCGAATTATACATATTATATTTTCTACTGGCTATTTTCGTTTGGCCAGACGTTCTGTTCTATCCAGTCAACAAAAGATGCAGTCCGTGAGTAGACCCCTGGAGAATTAGGAAGTGCACATCCAAAGCCAAACGACGTCACGCCGAGAAGGTAGTATATTTTCCCTTTTATCGATGGATGCAAATTAATTCGCACTTGCAATGGTCCGCCAGAATCACCCTGTAATAGTAACATCTATATTAATACTTGTTTGACTCTTTCGTGTTTATTACGCATATTGTAATTACTTTACGGGTTTTAACACGGTAAAAATTAAAGGTCAAAATATATACCTTTGCCCGACGTTTCGACTGGGTTACACCAGCCGTGGTCCCGAGCCGACTGATGTGAAGTGAAAACAGCTGTTGTGACGTGAAGTTGACGCAAACAACTACCCCCATTAAAAATGAGAAATAGGTGCATCCACCCTCACTTTGTCCGATTTATTTTAAATGTTCAAAACACCGCGGCACACACAACTCACTGTATCCGCAGATTGATCCGATGGTAGATCCCGAGGCTTAATTTTGTCGATCACTGGGTTCCATGATGCGGATAATTTAAAACCGTCCTCCCGATTTAAAGTTTTATTCTTTTTAATTTCTATCGCTTCCCGGACCATCCTTGGATAGTATTGACGGTCGGTGGAGAGGATTTTGGGTTTATGGAACTGTATCCAATGATTGGTACCTGCATTTAGAAGGTATTCTGCTATGGCGGATTTATTCGTTTGGAGGTTTTTAACTGCAGCTATATGCTCCTTAATCCACGGGACCACGGCTGGTGTAACCCAGTCGAAACGTCGGGCAAAGGTATATATTTTGACCTTTAATTTTTACCGTGTTAAAACCCGTAAAGTAATTACATCTATATTAATTACTTCTTACAATGGTTTACAAGATGTGACAAACAGTATAGTTTTATACTTTACTAGCTGTACCCTGCGCGCGTTGCTACGCCACCAACAGATAAATCAGCATGAACTATCACAGCTATATATGTATTACTCATTGACATGACAGTGGCGCCATCTGTCAAAAATGGGTGGTATTGTGATGGCTACACTCGGTATGATGTCTCCTGGGGGCGTACGTCGAGTGCAGCGTCACTTGTATAGGTCTCTTGAGACCTCTTCTCTATTAAGTACTTGTAGGAAAACACCC
>LUGF01046145.1:48853-63884 GCA_001625245.1 Calycopis cecrops | reverse complement strand
AAGTCCCAAGGTCAGTTTCAGATCATCCTCCCAACGTCTCTCTTTGCGACATCTACTCCTGATGCCATCTCTGGGGTACCAGACTGTAACTCTTTTACTCCATTTGTCTTCTTTGCTTCGGAGCATGTGGCCCGTCCATCTCCACTTTTGTTGGGCTATTCGTGTTAAGATGTCTGTTAGTTTAGTTTTGTATCTTATTTCTGAATTTCTGACTCTGTCCTTCAGTTTATTCCCAGAATACTCCTCTCCATGGCCCTTTGACATCTTGCAAGTTGGTCTCTATGTTGTTTCGTCAAAGCCCAGGTTTCGCAGCCATATGTGATGCAGGGGAGAATACAGGTACAAAGGTCGTTTTCTTGATTTCTATCCCAAGTTCCTTGCTTTTCATGATTTCCTTTAATGCCCAGTATTTCTTCCATCCAGTGGCTATTGTTTTGGTTACTCCTTTGGACATTTGATAGCTGGGTGATATTATCTGTCCTATCCTAGATAGGTGTATTCATTTACATATTCGAGTTTGTCATCATCTTTGTCCTAATTGAGTTTGTTTCTAGACCAACTTCTCTACTCCTATCTGCTAGGTTTTATATCATTTTTTTGTAAGACTTTTGGGCTTTCTTCAAGTATAACAAGGTCGTCAGCGAATCTTAGGTGATTTAGTCGTGTTCCGTTTATATTTAGACCGAGATGATTCCAGTCTAATTTTCTGAACGTGTGTGCACTGCTAAGAACAGCTTAGGCGAGAGTGGATCACCCTGCCTGACTCCTCTGTTGATAGGGAAATCGTCACCCAGCTTTTCCAGCTTGATACTGGCCTTACTTTCACTGTATATGTTATTTATGATATTTAAATATACACTTTGGACTCCCTGTTCTTTAAGGCTTTGCCATACAGAATCGTGATTGATGCTATCGAAAGCTTTTGAGTACATAACATTGTACTTACATGTATCATTTTTATTACATTTTCTTAAATAAATAATACAATTACAATAATTTTACTTTTATTTTCCAAGCTATTGTTGTCTAAAATGTATCAAAATTATAATTATGTTGATTGATACAAAATAATTATGCTAACATAAGTAAAATTAAAAATGGTGCGTTTAAACTATGTTATATAATTTAATAAAAATGACTCAAATTTGATGACTCATCATCATCACATCATATCCCGCGATATCTAAAAAGTGCTAATTGGACCAGCACAACCGGGGAGGACCTCTTGCTTACACGACACCGGCGTAAAGTGACAGCTATGCTGATGCGTCTCGTGCGGTGTGTGCAGATAGCACGTGGCCCTCCACCGGGCAAAGTAGGGCAACGACCCATCGCAGCCTATAATAATTATAAAAAAATCACCTGTTCATTAATTATGCTATATAAATAATATATGGCCTCGGGGCAGTTGTTAGGCAGTTGTTGTCAAAAGGCCCCGATTGCATAATAACTTCCACATCTTACACCTCGATGTTATCTACCTATATTGTATATCTAGTGATTATGGCGCAGTTTACTATAATTATATTGTTAAGTTGAAAATAAAAAACAGTTTTTTTATAAAAAATATGTAAGTCGTATATAAAAATAAGTATAAAAGTAAATATGAGCAATGTTTGTAAGAGTATTAACCGAAAATATCATAATCAAATATCTGATCAATACGAATTTATTATAATTATATTTTCTACTAGCGACTTTAATTTGGCCAAACATTTTGTTCTATCCAGTCAATAACAGCTGAAATTTTTGTGTAGACCCCTGGCGAATTAGGGAGCGCACACCCAAAACCAAACGACGTCACACCGAGGAGGTAGTATATTTTGCCATATATCGATGGATGCAAATTTATTTGCACTTGCAATGGTCCGCCAGAATCACCCTGTAATAATAACATTATCTATATTAAATATTTTTTACAACGGTTTACAAAATGTGATAAACAGTTCAGTTTTATACTTTATGGTCTAAAAATTTTACAGTAGTTCTTTTATATTAGAAGAAAATAGATATGTCGTTCCTTTTTAGAAATTAATTAACTTTTACTGATTATTACTGATTTTTTTTTATAATTTTATATGAACTACTTAATTATAAAAAGTTTCTAATTTTGTTTGTTTGCAGGGATGTTCAATGGAAATAGTTATTACTTTATAGCTACACTATTCGGCTGATAAATAAATAAAATAATAATAAAAAAATAAATAATAAAAAAAAATAGCGCACTTTTCCGTAAAGTGTAGGTACCACAAAAATGTACTGGCAATGGCATAGTGTGAGCTCGCTTAGTTCGCCCAGTAAATTGGCTTTTAACAACTAACGAATTAGTCATAGGGCAAATATATATAATCATAAGGCAAATCATAAGACAATGACGTAAAGTAATAATATTTATTTAATGGCACTCATTACCTTACAAGCATCAACCCCACCAGCCAGTTTTCCAGCACAAATTTGATGACTTTCTAAGCCACACCACATTCGGGCTTTGCACATGGGTCGTAGAAGATTGTCACACACATCATCTTTAATCAAGTCTAAATCACCAACTCTCAACTCTGTCACAGTCTTTTTCCCACCTAAAAAAAGTATTGATACATTCCGTTCTCATAAAGACAATTTAGGAAGATTACATAAGACATTACAAATTAAATAATAATAATGACTTTTACACCTTTATTTATCGACTTACTGCAAGAACTCATTAACCGACATTTACGAAACTTCAGAGAGATAAATCAATTTTTTCATGAATTTTTCATTATATTAATTTTTCATCATAATAACACTATATTGTAATGTCATTGTTGAAACCAAAACTAATTAATTGTTTAGTTTTGGTTTCATTAACTGCACTTCATTAATTAAATTGTTATCTTATAAATAAGATTTTTCAAAGTTTCTTGATTATCGGTTAATGATCTCTTGCAGTAAGCCGACGGATTGAGAAGTACATTTTTTACACACGCACCAAGCCTCTGCTTATTTCTACCTCTGGGTGCTATCAAAAAATACGAACTGCTCGTTTACTTTTTTATAAAATATAAAATAAATTAACTGTGACAGACAATATTATTAAATTATAAGTAAGCATACATTAACTAAGTATAATATATAAGAGTTTAAGTAAGTATTTATTTTCCTTTATTGTTCGTTAGAGCAACTAATGTCTGCTTAAACATAACTTCAACAAAAATAACTTACTTGTTTCTGTAACTCCCCATCCAGACGTCGAAACCTTGCCTATGTTATCAGTATTTAAATTGCTCCAAAGACATGCGGCTTGAACGTTTTGATCAAAAGACGGTATGTTTTTTTCCAATTCTAACAAAGCAATATCAAAGTACTGCCTAGGTGGCATATAATTAGGATGTCGTATAATGTTGGTAATGTTTATGTCCAAGGGATAGATGGTTCCCGGTATCTGATTCTGGAATATTTACATAATAATTTTAATCACTGAATAAATATTCAGCGCAGTGAAAAACTTAACAAATAGGATGTATTTATGACACAACTAGAAGCCTAATTGAGTTTATGCAACTTATTTTACCCCCACTTTAACCTATTACTATAACATACATGTCCACATCGGGCATCTTCGTGACCCTACTTAAATATCGCGCCAAGAGCTGATGGATCAAGATTATCATGTAATCAACACTGAATCTCACCACGCAATAACCATACTAAAACATAAGGAAACTATGGAATAGCAAGTTGAAACTTATGGTACAACTTGAACCGTCAAAATAATTGCCAGCACCACCGTAAAGGTGTGCTGGCAATTATATTAATATGATATTCAGCCTGGTTTATGATATACAGGAAAGTTATGTTCATTAATATAAATTAAGGACAACGTCCAATACTATGACTCCTGTTTCCAAACTACTTCATTTGGTGAAAAACATGAAACAGAAGGCGGATTTTTTCAGTCTTTTAAAGTTTAAGGACAGGTCCCTCATTTAATTTGCTCATAACAAACTCATAGTTCCTGAAAATTTATTTCATCGTTTAAAAGTTAATGAATGATGTTCTAAATTTGACACCAAATTGATTCAAACATCTTCAGCTTATGTTACATGAGATGAACCAATACCATAAAAGTATAAATACCATTAAAGATCATATTCAAAAACATTAAAAAATGTTATATAAATTCCTGACATCCAACATAAAGTACAAATTGAAAAATCCTATAAATCTTTTGAGACTCAAATCAAGGCCCTTCCTACTGTAATAATTGAAGATATATATTATATATGTACAGAAGCTAAACACAAGGTATCGATACAATCATAATTGTGTATTCTAATAACAAAATTTACCTGTAAATCTTTTGCACCATACCGAACGATCTCAGGAATTTGACTAGAAGTTCTAGGATCTCTCGTTGATTTTGTGCAGTGCCCAGCCGTGACAACGAACTTAGGATGGATGATACTTCCTCCACATTTGAAAATGTAGCTTCCTTCGACTGCTTTCCAACCAAGGGCTACCTTTAAAGAATTAAATTAGATATTAATGTATTTCTTAAGAGGTAGTTGTCGATATCCTAGAAGCGTCTTTGCCTGCTTTGAGTATACTGTCTTCAAACTCAGTTGCAGGTGCCCCGGAGGACGGCTATATCGGTCGCCCGCCGTTGGGTAGGACGTAGATGCTATGGCTGCTCTGCACACTGCAGAGAACGCGTCGTAGAGCCAGCAAGCTGCCTCGTCCATCCCTACATTGCAGGAACCTGTCTTTAACTAGGAAATGTAAATTAAATAAATTTAGTTTAGTTTTATTAACATTAGGGCAATGTATTATCATTGACAGAGAACTACGTAATTACTTCATTAAAATAAATATTTTGTCGATTATTTTTAACTAGCTTCCGCCCTCGGCTTCGCCCGTGTGGATTTTGGATTATAAAAAATCCCCATAAATTTTAACTTATTTTATTCTGATATGAAAGCTATATTATTGTAAAGTTTCATGAAAATTCGTTTAGCATTTTTTGTGTGAAATTGTAACAAATATCCTTACAAACTTTCGCATTTATAATATTAGTAGGATTCTTCTTCTTCTTCTAATTTTTAATAATAGAAGACGTTGCATTGTTTAATAGGACTATCTCATGATTACCTTTAGCTATGTAATGGAAACTTTATTAAGAAAAAGAAATGGCCATGAATGGTGAATGGTTCATTTTCGGGCCATTTATTTTTCTTGTGGGACTCCTACTTCTATTTTGGTACTGTTAGATGTCTCTTTGAGATCAAATTCGTTGTCGATTCATTAAATTATCATTCTTAGTTTGATAATGGACTGCCTTATTTGTGAAAATAGAAATGAAATGAAAAGGTTTTTTTTTAAATAGAATTATAAAAGTCTTGTTTGAAAGTCAGAAATATATATCTACTATTACATCTAATTCTAATTACAATCAAAAGGCTCTGAGTGAAAGGACACAAAACTTTATTCACATTTTCCTTAGTTTTAAAACAGTATAAAAAGGAGTAAATGATAAAGTAAAAAACTTTAATAGAATACACTTCCTTTTGAAACAATAAATACGAGTATTAGCCAAAAATCAAATATACCATGTGTGGGAATTCCCCCGGTGCTGCAGGCTGGCCTCCGACGACCTTCGGTATGCCTTTGTATTTAGAACCTGCAAAAGAATTACACAAAAGTTATAGGTGTTTATGTCTATAGAACTATGTAGTTAGTTCTATAGACATAAACACCTATAACTTTTATATATACAAGGTTGATAAAAGCGAGATGCATTAAATGATACCACATATAATATTATTATGAGTGCCTACAGTTAATCCGAAACTATTAAAAAAAGTTCAATACAAGTATACGAAAATACTTTTTTCAAACAAGTTAAATAGCAAAAATATGTAATCATGATTTGTTCCGGCACGTACGGTGAATGGCAACCTCAAACGGGGTTAATGACCTCGGCTGGCTCATATTCGATTTCAGCTGACGTACAGCGTGAGCGAAGTGACAAAAAACTTTAAAAAATTCCTTTGGCTAAACTATTACTCTGATTGATCTGATTTTTGTTGTGTAGTCTGGAAGTTAAACAATAAATAAGTAGTTTTATTTAATGCCTCTCGCTTTTATCAACCTTGTATACTATATATAATACAAGAATTGATTTACTAGTATTAGTGATAAATACTTGGTGACATGATTGACTGACCCGTCACTCAGACAGTCGTAGGCTTGACAGAAAATTTCTGTGTCGCTTGCAAACATTCGTCATATTATTTGGTAAGACTGAGGAGAATCTAAGTTTTTAGGGTTTCGTATGTCAGAGTGAAAAAAATAGACATATTATGTTAAGAACTTCTTTGGAAACGTGTGAAAGGATAAATCTGAAATTTATACCAAACACTGAGATCTGTTATCTATTAAAACCTTGAAAAAATCATACTTCTAATCAAAGTATTAAAAAGATACAGTTGTTATTGTCCAAATTTTTTATACTTCAGGTTTGCTAAAACCTTTAGGATACTTTCAGTTACATACATAAAATTCGGTTAAAAGTAAGAATTTACAGCACATTTTTTTCTTAAATTTTCAGCTGCCCAGCTTTTACCTACATGCTAATATTAGTCGCCATATGTACTTTGTACGACTATGGACCGGGTATTGAACTCTAGACTTCTCTACTAGCTGGAGACAAACGATCTCCTCAATGACAGCCAGTACAGATTTTCCAAAACCGAAACAAACATCTTCTTGTCTATGCCACACACATCTAGTGTGAGGCCATAGAGAAGTATGGAGGAGCAGTTACTGTATCTCTCGATATCTCGAAGGCCTTCCACAGAGTGTGGCACGACAGCGTAGTAAATAAGTTTTTGTCGTACGGCCTCAGCTCGTTACTCTCTGCCTGACTTCCTAAAGGAAAGATCGATATAAGTAGTCCTCGAGGCCCGGTCGTCTATCAATGTCGGGATACCTCAGGGGTCAGTTCTCACGGCAACACTTTACTTGTTGCATAATAATGATCTTCTGCGTACTGGCATGTTTTGTTATGCAAATCACAGAACAGTTGTAGGGAGATATATTATATTGAATGCACGAGGCAATAAAACAGATTTTAGAATGCACATCTTCAAAGAAAAGCTATGATCGACCTCTTATTTTGATTTTACAGGCGGTTTTCGAATAGGGAGATGTCAATCTAGTCTAAATTTTAATGCCAAAAAAACCAAGGCGTGTCTGTCTTCTTCCAAACGGAGTCCTTATACTCTGACTTCTTCATTCTAAAATTCATATTTACCTAGAACTAATCAATTTGTGCTTCTGGACGTTAGCCTAATATCTGACTTGAACCTTGGCTCTTTTATTAAGGTTAAAGCTAAAACTGTGCATCTTCTTCAATCAAGTAAAATAATACTTTAAACCAGAACAGCAGATCAATTTATACACAGCACACGTTCGTTCGTGTAACATGGGGGCAATGGCATGATATCGCTTTTTGTGGGATATGCGAGCTTCTATGGCTAATTTGGCGAAGACGAGAGAGGGTAAAGGAGAGCAATGTAACTGTATTGTCAATGGTAACATGGTTGTATATCGGCTTCATCACTAACCAAAAGACTCCGACGGCTTGTTTGATCCGACATTGTTATAATACCAAAGCCATTTTCGTTATAGTAAAATACTATAACGAAAATGTTGATTTAAATAGGGCAAATTAATAAGAAAAGATAAAATATTCCTTTTAATAACCTTCAAAAATTTTCGTATTTTAGGAAAAAAGTATCAGGTTCGTTATTTAGAATTAAAATATATAAAACTTATTCGCATTGGTCGAGTAGTTTAGTCCAGTAGCGAATAATTTAGTAGCTAAACGTGTCTGAACACCAAAAATTTTGTAGAGTACATAATTAGTGAGTAATTTAGTCAAGTCGAAAGATTTCACTCTATTTTTTCGGGCGAGTAGCACCCCCCACTATGTGTCCGCGCTCACTCGATTACCGGTGAACAGGGTCCGAACGCGTCGATTTAGTCAAGTCACGAGTCCAAATGGTCCAAAGGTCGAGTTGAGCAGTCAAAGCATCCATAGTTTGTTTTTATTTATCTCATAAATTATTTTATTCCCCTATTAATATTATTATACTCTTTAATTATAGGTGTCGAGGTACCTACATTAGCTGTTGTAAAAATGGCGTCTCGCTGGAATGAAGAGACAACTATGAAATTTGTCTTTATAAAAATAAACAAATACAACAAAGTGCATATTTAAAATTAGAAAAAGAATTAAATATACCCGGAGAAAAAGAAATTAAATTGAAAATAAAAAACATCAGTATCAGGTATTTAATTTTATTTCAAAAGCATGTTATTTTTAATTATGATAACCGTTCCAATTTACGTTGTTTATCTTGCTGATTTCAAATTATTTATGAACTGTACTCGCTAAAGGTGCGAACGACATTTGGTCGAGTCAAGTAGTTTAGCTACTAAATCGATACTCTACTAGACTAAATTAATCGACCAATGCGAACAAGGCTTAGGAGAGTAGTATTGGTCCAGCCGGCGTCCTCTAAGGGTCAGCGCAGACAGAGAGGAATAATTCTCGCGCAAAACTTCTTCAACGATGGTGGACTGATTACTGTAGAGTAGTAACCCAGAATGGTTTACTCGCACAGGCTCGCGAGCATACGCGATCCGTAAAGAAAATACCCGAGACCGCGCGAGCATTGTTCTTCTCTGTCTGCGCTGACCCTACGACGCGGGCGCCGACATTCCCGCGCATCTCCGAAGACGCGCGAGCATTTTTTCAGGTTCAAGCATTTATGCACTTTATTGCAATAAGTTTAAAGTTTATTTTTAATTGCGTTAATATAATCCTCTCCGCTGCGCCCCGTTCTGTCTACGCTGAGCCTAACACCTCCTCCTTTATGGATCAAAGAGGTTTGATTCATAAAGGAGGAGGGTAACGTCAATCGGTGCAGGTATTAACGGACGTCGGTAGTCACCAAAAGTCTATGCTGTAAAATAATATTTAACTTCCTTTTATAATTTTAGAATATTTCTTACGAACAACAATAGCATAAAGTACCACTTACATTCATAATCATTCTTCGAAGCCTCCTCTCGTGATATTATGCCCCATATATATTCTAAGCACTCTGAAATAAAATTGAAATATTAATAAGTAATCAAAATTGAACAAAAATTGTAACTCCATTATGAGCCAGCCATTAAATAAAACTAATAAAAACTAAGTTGTCATGGTCGTGACGGAAGTCAAAACAACTAGGTATCGCATTTGTCAATATACACTATGTAACAAAAACCCTGTTGTTCCTTTTAAGAGTATGATCAGAATCCATATACAAGTGTAATAGTTCATCTCATTTAGTTCAATTGTTCATCTTAAAATTATAAAATAAATACTAATTCACTACAAAATTATTGTTAAAAAAGGTTACGTATACCTCGTATTTCGCGCGGCAATATTTTTTCAATCCTTTGACGCGCCGCCCCGCCAATGCGGCGCTGACGACTCACGAGTTCATGACCTTGACACGTGGCGATTAGCTTAGCACGTATTTTACGTGAATCGTTATCAAATTTTTGATTTCATGTAACTTTCCACTTTTGTAAAGCACTTAACAAATTTTTGATTTCATGTAACTTTCACTTATGTAAAACTTATGAACACTATGTTTTAATTACATACACTTGACGATTCACAGTCGGCCATACATGTTCATTGTGGGCATTACAAACACCCATCCTTACAAATGAACATTCGTCAGTGAACAGTACACGGCTCAAGAAGTCGCTGTCTTCTCGGACCCTGTCTAAAAGCCGCATGCTGTACTCCATTCGATGCTCGTAATCGGATGGCAGAAGGGATTGCACTTGACGATAATGGTACGGATGCTGGCCATCATCTCTTAAGACCCTTCATACGCGCATGTGTTTTACACCGACTTCACGTCCCACTGAGTGTGTACTTCGAGTGGGATCTACACGGATCACCTCACAATCACAAGACTTGCTCTTCAACGCTATCGTCGCGGAGTCTGGGTCGTCCAGCGTCAGCTAAATGAGACTCGCGGCCGTGCACACTACCAGTGTTGTACGTTCGTATGTGCAGACGTTGGAATGTCATCGTCGATGTTCCGTGGAACAGCATACGCCTCCTCGTACAGCCTGCGTGCCTCTGCATAATTGCAGTTCGTTCTCCCTAGACACATCAACATATTAAAATATTCCTCATTAGAATACGACATAACTCACAACACCACAAATCACTCACGATAATTTAAACAATGTCTAATAAAGCGGGAACGTCCTTCCGGTCTGTAGGTTCGCTAGAAACTAAATGCATTATGCAAAAAATATGTCGGCACGCTCAAAGCTTCGGCGGCTCTAGGCGTCCTTTGACATGTGCCGACCGCCGCCGCCTTGTTTACATTTGTACAAAGGGATGATAAACATTTTTTTGTGGTATCGAAAGTTATCAATGTTTTGATTATAATTGATAATTGCCCAATACTTGATGTTATCGAATTATTATTTTCACTATTAATATACATATACGTATATGTACGTTCCCTTAAAGGGAACAACAGGGTTTTTGTTACATACTGTATATAGTATGAGGGGGTAAACGTGTAGGCGGAGCCATTTTCGTGGCAACCGATGCCCATAAACATCTGCATAGAAGTTATACAGATGCGTTGCCTTCCTTCCTCCCCTACCCACCATGGACCAATGGCTACTTATACACCGCATGAGACGCGACAGAATAGCTGACTCCTTACGCCGGTCTCGTGTAAGCGAGGGGCACCTCCCCGGTCGTGCCGGCCCAACCCGGCTGCATGCATGTGACCTCCAACTCGTGCCACTACCTCTTACTGACATTAAACAAACTGCTTCTTCATTTAACAGATTAATAAAGCATTACTTTGTTCACTTATTCTTCGCCCAGGTCTTTTGAAATTCGGCGTTGGCGTCTTCTCTCTTGTACAT
Organism: Calycopis cecrops; assembly: GCA_001625245.1. Classification (NCBI taxonomy): domain Eukaryota; kingdom Metazoa; phylum Arthropoda; class Insecta; order Lepidoptera; family Lycaenidae; genus Calycopis; species Calycopis cecrops. The sequence continues at coordinate 52,877 of LUGF01046145.1, read as the reverse complement.
GGATTATGAGTTTTATTATACATAGGTGCGGCCGGACTAGCTTGTTCGTTTGGTCCTGCCTAAAATTTTAAATTAAAATATAGACGTCTGTGGTGGAATGAACCAACCGAAAGTGGTGGATGAAAAGGATCTAGGACAATATAATTTAGTGTTTTAGATTGATACCCGTTTTCGGTTTCATTCCGCATAGAAAATAGTACAAACTGTAGAGGTCAATATGAATTTATTTATTGTAGAGCACCTCTATGTGATGTTGTGTATTCAGAGCATACTTTTATTTCAATACAGAGTATCTAATTATTAAATATTTTATCGTACAATATGCTTGGTGCATGTGAAAATATTTAATTACCGGAATTAAGGTTTTCGTTGGTTTTTGTCTATCAGGTTATATTATAAGGTATGTCTGTGACAGGAATGTCCTTGTACTTTATGGCCTTTTCGCTAAGGTCAACCTGTCGCTAGAGGGATCTTGTTACTTGATGTGTGATTTTTGTAACGCTCACGCCAGCTTACCCCAAAATTAATCACAACAAGCATCGAAATGCGGAAACAAGCCTAATAACAAGTATCAAGTAGTTATCTTTTTGAATATTAAATGAATTGCTATCGGACTATATTTAAGCATGTCGCGTCAGAGGTCTCGGTTTTGAATCCCGATCCGGTCATTGATGTTTATGCACTATCTAATATACATATAAAATTCTTGTGTCACAGTTTTCGTTGCCATACTCCTCCGAAACGGCTTGACCGATTCTCATGAAATTTTGTGAGCATATGGAGCAGGTCTAAGAATCGGCCAACATCTATTTTTCATCCCGATATTCCCACGGGATCGAAAGTTACGCGGGTGAAACCGCGGGGCGCAGCTAGTCTTATATATAAAATTCCCGTGTCACAATGTTCGTTCCCGTACTCCTCCGAAACGGCATGACCGATTCTTATGAAATTTAGTGAGCATATTGAATAGTTCTGAGAAAGGGCTAACATCTATTTTTCATCCCGTTATTCCTACGGGATCGAAAGTTATGCGGATGAAACCGCGGGGCGCATCTAGTATTATATAATATGAATTTCTATCTTAAATAAATAATACTACTTAAATTCATACAAAATCATCACATATAACGAAAATATATTTTCGTTATCTAGTATACGTAATACAAGTCCTTACGGTACCTACCTAGCACGGGGCTGGGCTAACGTAGTGTGTGAAGTCCACAGATATAATTGTTATATTGCTATTTTATTATGATATTATTAAATACTTACTGCTTTGTTATCTCCTACTACATTCGGAAGCATGGACACTGGAGTTGGCTAAAAAATAAAACATACATTCACTTTTGAGTTTTAAAATAAATAAAATAAAATATACTTTATTTCAGATTCCTCATCTATATTATATTAGTTTTGGTTGATTTTAGAAAAACGTTATAATTAAAATATTGTTTCACATACTTTAACGTTTAAAAATATATCGTTTAAAAACTCTAGTATAAATTTATAACGACATAAAATTTCTTAATTTATTAAATTTTGCATTAGGTTGGTTCCACTGTTGATTGGACAAAAAAGAACCGTGTGGTTTTATGGAACAATGATGCAAGTGCAGCGTGTATATTTGAATACAGACTATAGGGCCCAGATGAATAAATAATCATATCAATGTGTATTAATAGTAGTTTATGCAACTGTCATATAAAGAAGGGTATTAAAACACGAGTGTGAATTTTTGAAACGAGCGAACGCGAGTTTCAAAATAGTACGTCACGAGTGTTTTAATACCCGTGTTATATGCAGTTGCATACACTACTTTATCTTCACTAATGCAATTAATCAATTAATCAAACATTGCGAAACATTAAATTCACGCCCCATTCGTTGTTGGACCGACGACTGTTTGACCGACGAAGTGACGACTGCTTTACCGACGATTTAAAATGTAATGTTCTTCGAAGATAAATATTTTTATTAAATACTTTAATTTGATTGCAAAAATTGCGGCGCGTAAATATATACTTTTTATAATTCAATGTTAATAAAATACTAGCTTCAATGTTAAAATATAATGTGAAAAAATCACATGACTTTACTTTTAAATTTCTACTAAACAGTAGATTATTCGTTGTCTGTGGCGTTCATTTTTGCTTTCATTTTTTTGTAGAGCTTTGTCTTTTTATCGCAAATCCTTTGCAAGCTGTCATTGAACCAATGAGAGCGCAGCTGCAGCGCGCGCAGGGCCAATCAGGAGCGAACGCGCGCTGTTAGGATTTTGAAATAAGGCTCTCTCACCACTCTCTCTCTCTCTCTCTCGCTCTCACACAGTGTTATAATTAAATTTTACGATATCGATTTGGATATTATAACATCATGTCAAATTGCTTAAATTGAGTTTTTTGTTGTCTGAGCTATAACAGTAGTTATTATAAGTCAAGTATTGAAAACATAAGTAGAATGTTACAACATTAGCGTAGATAAAAATATTTATGTCATAATAATCTTACAAAAATAAAATTTCTAAAGTTTATGACATTGTAGCTTCCGCCCGCGGCTTCGCCATCGTGGATTTCGGATTATAAAAAATCCATATAAATTGTAACTTATTATGTTATTCTGATACGCAAGCTATATTACTGTAAAGTTTCATGAAAATCCGTTCAGTAGTTTTTGTGTGAAAGAGTAACAAACATTCTTACAAACTTTCGCATTTACAATATTAGTAGGATTACATATTATAATTCCGTCTATATAATGTCTAGTACCAGTAAAACAAGCCAATGGTACTTGGCATAGCATAAACTGTCTAAAGTCCATAGATATTAATATATACTATTATTATGTACCTATGTACATAAACTTGACAGAATTATATATCAACGCACAACCGATGGCCAATTCGTATGCTGACTCTTAGTGCTTTGCCACACTAGACGGAAATTCCGTCGCCGAACTTCCGCGGCGGAACGCCAATACGTGTTATTGTATATAAAATACAAATGACGGGCACACCACGAGGAAGATCGGTTGTTCCGTCGCGGACGATTGTCGCTCGGCGCGGTCCGCTCACTCGTAGGCGTCTGCTCGGTCGTCGGCGCACCGATCTTCCGTCAGCGTAAGATCGGCTACGTCGCATTACAGGTATTTGTATGCATCGCGCCACATTAAGCGGATAAATCGCAGTGACGACGCTCGCACAGGATGTTTGACACTGAACCGTTTATTATCGAAGTGCAAAATTGAGTTTGCCTTTGGGACTCTAGAGAAAAGCCGGATAGAACTGCAAATAAACGAGCATGGGAAGAGATTGCGAAAATATTGTATGACAATTGGGATAGTAAAATAGAATTAAAACAACAAGAACTTGGTGAGAAAATTGTTAATCGAAGAGAATTTATGGGATGAACTCAATATTCAAGCTTTGTTTCTTGTTTTAAAGCTTCATAAATTGCTATCACTTCTATTGGATCCATTACGACCACACCGTATTAGCGTGGCAGTCAACTGACAATCGGCCACGGAATATTTAATGAGGCTGCAATGTGCAATAAGGCGGATCACACACGGCACGCGGTTGGCGGTGAGGCGGATCTCAAGTTACATTGGGCTCTATGAAATCCGTTGATACCTAAAATTTTTTAAAATTGAAATTCTTGATCCGCGCTGTTAGGCGGTTGCCTGTGTGTGAGGCACCGCCTCTCCGCGCGGACGGCCGCGCGGAGAGGCGGTCGCGGCGAGAGCGCCGCTCGACCGCGCGGTCTGGCGGTTTACGTGTGTTAGGTATCAACGGATTTCATAGAGCCCAATGTAACTTGAGATCCGCCCCACCGCCAACCGCGTGCCGTGTGTGATCCGCCTAACGGATTTATCGCAACTGAAGTTCTGCGACGGAATATCCGTCTAGTGTGGCAAAGCACTTAGAGTTTTGTCGGTTGTAGAGTGTCTTAATTATGTAAACAGGTACTACTCTTAATTTACTTACATCAACATATTGTTCATTGCCTTTATTAGGTCGATTGCACTG
>LUGF01046145.1:0-14155 GCA_001625245.1 Calycopis cecrops | reverse complement strand
GCGTGATGGGCGTTGAAATCACCAAGTATCACGATCTCTGCGGTTGGGATCTGTTTCAGTAAGGAATCATTTGCCATCTCAATGTGCTCCATGAGGCGATCAGTTTCGGCATTTCCGATGTGGGATCTGTATAGGCAGGCGTAGACGCGGGGATGGTCATCGCTATCTACACGCAGCCAAAGGATGGATAGATCCCGATCCTCAAGATTGCTAAGGCGGCGAAAGCAGATATTCTCCCTGACGTAAGCGCACACTATAGCCCGAGGAGAAAACGAGTGTTCTAGTTTATACCCCGGGTAGGTTAGGTAAGAAGTATCAGTCGAAGGAGCTATCTGCGTTTCTGTGAGAAAGAGCAGAGCCGGCTTCGCCATTTCCAGATGGAGGTGGACGGCGTTTAAATTAGAATGCAAGCCCCGTAAATTGTCGAAGTCCATGGAGAACTGAGTTGGGGGTAGTTCTGGCTTTCTGCTCATCTTGTCCCTAGCTTTTGTGTGATAGGGCACAGCGTTGCCCCCCCCCAGAATACGCGGGGCAGCCTAGGCTTCCAGTCACAAACACAGAGCTTGCGACTGGAGGTCCAGGGAGGGATTCTCCGGCACCACGGGTGCCAGTACCCTCCTGGGGTAATCTTAGAGTTGGCCGTGCTACCATGAAATGGGGGGGTGAGGGAGGTTAGGCCAACCGGAGCTCTCACAAACCGAACGAAACGCGACGACAATTTACATTGCCGTCACTTCACGTCGGTGTTAAGTGAGAGAGAGTTACTTCCCCGGGCGCGCCGGCCCAATTCGGCTACACACTAAAATTGCGTGCAGCATGGCGCTACCTATGTAGTGATAATATTGATAGTTGAACATAAATAGGAAGTTCAACATCTTAGGCAACTAACCGAGAGCTATATATTGATATTATACTAAAAACTTAGAAGTTAATGTAAAAAAAAATGTACTGATATAAGAAATTATAAAAACTGCATGGTATAAGAAATAATAAAAAATATACCGAAATTAGCTGATAATAATTATCATGCCAATCAAATTTAATATAAAAATACCTAACGTCGTCGTCTCAAAAGAAACAGGAAAAACATACTTTTAATATGTTTTCCGTTTTCCTCATAGGAAGCATTAATGAAATACCCATATTATTATACGAAGGTATCATGTCGATCTTTAAAACAAAATCTGGTCCGTTTAATACTTTACGGGTTCCTAATTTTTTTTATAGCATAGCAGCCTACTAAGACAAACGAGCATCTGATGTAAAGTGATCACCAACGGCCCCAGACATCCGCAACACCAGAGGTCTAACAGACGCGTTGCCGACCTTTGAGGAAAGATTAAGCTCTTTTCTTGAAGATTCCTAGGTCGTATGATTTTTTTTTATCGTATAAGGAAGCAAACGAGCATTTTAATGACTACCGACGATAGACATCTGCATAGAGACTATACAGATGCGCTGCCCCCCTTTCTCCTCCCACCTCCATGGGCCACCGGCTACTTACACACAGCACGAAACACGACAGCACAGCTGTCACTTCACGCCGGTCTCGTGTAAGCGAGAGGTACCTCCCCAGTCGTGCCGGCCCAATTCGGCGGCATACAAGCATGCAGTGCTGCACTACCTCTTACTAAATTTATAATTATATCCCAATTAGCAAATTTGCAATGATTGGCGGTCACATTTGAACTAAATTTGTGATATTTTTTAAATTTACATTATATTGTTCTATTTAAGAGATAATAATTACATAATAAATTTACTAACAAACAAAAATTTGATTTTTCGGGCTTATATGTGAATCTAAACGATTCTAAAATCCTTTCAATACACACAAAAAATTTCGTCTGAATCGATCCATTCGTTTAGGAGGAGCTCAGTTACACAATATACACGCACACAAGAAATCTATAGTTACTTCTATATCTATACTAATATTATAAAGAGGAAAGGTTTGATTTTTTCTATAGGTACTAATATTATAAAGAGGAAAGGTTTGATTTTTTGTTTGTTTGAAATGAATAGGCTCCGAAACTACTGAACCGATTTAGAAAATTCTATGACCGTTGGTAAGCTACACTATTCCTAAGCAACATAGGCTATGATTAATTTTCAAAAAATAAGGATGCTTACTAAAACTTGAATAATCTAACCCAAGATGTAAAAAAATTAACAAAAAACTTCCTTCAATCGCGTGCGCTGCGAAAACTATTAATGATAGAACAAAATGATGTAATTGGTCCTTACCTATGAAATTAGCGTTTTGATGAACTGGCCACTTTGACTTCAAATTTTTAGGATTTGGTTTGGAATTCTAAATTCAAATTTATTTGTATGTGAATGTATGTTCGTCTATTCTTGTTTTGAATTTCGTAATTCATTTGTTTTTTCGCCATTAAATTTGACTTTGCTTTTGTTTAATTGACAAAATGGAAAACTTGAAATATCGCTATATTTACGAATACGAGTTTAAACGCGGCACTAACGCTGCAGAAACAGCTCGAAGGATTAATGATGTGTATGGCCAAGCTACTGTAAAAGAAAGCACTGTACGTTTTTCGTTCCAACGTTTTCGTTCTGAAAATTTTAACCTACAGAACCAACCCCGTGGCCGGCCGGAGACCCTTGTCGGCAAAGAAGTGTTGAAGGTGATCGTGGAAACGGATCCGTCACAAACCACTTCAGAGCTAGCAGCAAGCTTCGGTGTAAGTGATAAGACAGTTTTGTTCGCTTAAAACAACTTGGAAAAGTTAAAAAGCTCGAGAAATGGGTACCGCACGAATTGAGTGAAGTACACAAACAAACGCGCGTTGATTGTTGCGTTACATTACTCCACCGTCACAATAATGAAGGCATTTTGAATCGTATTGTTACTGGTGATGAAAAATTAATCTTGTACGATAATCGGAAACGCTCATCACAATGGCTGACCCCAGGTGAACCGGCCAAATCCTGTCCGAAGCGAAAGTTGACTCAAAAAAAGGTACTGGTGAGCGTTTGGTGGTCTAGTGCTGGTGTCATACACTACAGCTTTCTAAGATCTGGTCAGACGATTACTGCAGAGCTGTATTGTCAACAATTAGAAATTATGATGGGAAAGCTGGCCGTTAAACAACCGAGATTAGTCAATTGCTCAAGCCCACTGCTGCTTCAGGACAACGCCAGACCCCATACTTCAACACAGACGGTTGCTAAGGAGCTGCAGTTGGAATGTCTACGACACCCACCATACTCCCCGGACCTTGCCCCAACAGATTACCACTTTTTTCAGAATTTGGACAATTTCTTACGAGGAAAAAAATTCAACTCCGACGAAGCAGTCCAAACCGCTTTCAAAGAATTTGTTGATTCACGCCCACGAAATTTTTTGAGTAAAGGAATCAGTGAACTACCTCTAAAATGGCAAAAATGCATAGATCATAATGGTACATACTTTAATTGATTAAATATAACATTTCAATTTTTTTTTGGTTTTACTTTTTCCCTTATAAAACGCTAATTTCATAGGTAAGCACCTAATATTACAATTTTTCAGGACACATCACTATCTAAAAAAAATGTCGTGCCAGCATGTCTCTATCTTATATATTTACGTCATAATAAGCGTCCCTTTATTAAAAAAAATAATTAAATACCACCGCTAGAAAAGGCTCTTTATTCGTACCTAGGTATAATTTCTTATCAAATTCAATACATCATTTTTTAAGACGACTTCAAAGCTTTTATATCACTTTTTAAATTATTCGATTCGGATATTCCATTCAAAAGATATCACCAGTTTAAATAATAGAAAAAACTCTCTTGAGAGGTGGCAACATTTCTCATTCTAGTTTTAAACTTACGCTATCTGTAAATCTTGAGCAACAATCCACATGTTATATCCGCAAAAACGGGCCTCTAGGTAAACAAGACACCTCATTAGTTATGTGGGACTAATGCATGATGAGCCATAGAGCTCATATAGAGGCCGTGAACAGAACTCCTTCATAACATAATGTGCAACTCGCAAAATGAGCACCACGAGCATTATGAGCAACTCTCAAAACGTGCAAAAGACCTCAGGAACACCTCCGCAGTCATAGACGGGATTACATTTGTATTTGCTGGAGATTGCCGACAGTTTCTCCCCGTTATTAACAGAGGTACGCGAGTAGATATCATCAAAGTATGCTTTAAATCGTCTCCCTTATGGACTTCGATGTTCAATGTTCAACTTCAATGTTTCACATTGAAATTAAGGACGAAAATCATCATCATGGAAGTGACAATGATTTCCCACAACAACTGCTAAAACTTGGAGAAGGAATCTTCCCTGCTCCAAATTTAAGCGGATATAGTGACATTATTCTGGATGAGTCTCTAGACCAAATACTCCATGATTTGGGAAATTTAATAGATGCAGTATATCCTGATATCGAGAACTTGCACGAAAAGGACTTTCATTGGTTGTGCTCTAGGGCAATAGTGTCACCGAAGAATGATACTGTCAACGAAATAAACAATCTAATCGTTCAAAAAGTCAGCGGTCAGATGAAAAAAATACATGTCGATAGACACTGTAACTAATATTGAAGATACAGTTCATTATCCACAGGAGTTTTTGAATTCCTTGAACCCTTCTGGATTACCACCACACGAGTTGACGTTAAAAATTGGAAATCCAATCATGCTTTTGAGAAATTTAAGCCCTCCAAGCATGTGCAATGGGACTGGGTAACTTATTAAGGAGTTAAAGGAAAATTTAATTGTAGCGACTATTATGACTGGTCCAGCAGCTGGTCAACTAGCTCATACGCCGAGGATACCGATGATCCCAACTGATTTGCCAATCCCATTTAAACGGCTTCAATTTCCGGTAAAAACATCTTTCGCGTTAACAATTAACAAGTCCCAAGGTCAAACCTTCGAATTAGTTGGGATCGATCGGCGAAAGAATTGTTTTACTCATAGTCAATTACACGTTGGCCTATTGCGGGTTGGAGCCCCTGAAAATCAATTTATTTTGCTGCCACAAAATAAAACCACATCAGATATTGTTTACAGGGAGGCTCTTACTCAATAAATTAAATTACTTTTGTTTTGCGGTTATGACCTTTTAACAATTAGTATAAGTATAAATAAAAAAAATGAAAAATGACAAAAAAATAAAAGTGAAAAATAATGTACAAAAAAAATAAAGAAAAACAAATAAAATATAAGAAAACAATGTACCTAAATACAAAAAAAAATAAGAAAATATATTAACAAAAAAATATTATAACTTAGTTTTTTGTTTTCAATAAATGTTATTTTCTTAGAAACTTACTGTAAAACATTGTACTTTTGTTATTATAATTTAATATTGCCATAATTAAATTATGGCATCGGTTAATATCTAAAAGTGAAAATTAACTAAAATCTCATTTACATGTGTAAATGAGTACCTACACCGCTAGCCAAAATCCGTGTTGTCGTTGTATGCACTTTAGATATAATATAAGAGTTTTTATACTTACATTTCCATTATGTCCTTTATTATACCATTCCTGATCATCGTATTCCTGAAAAAACAGTTTCAAATAGGTATTATTTATTGAATAGTCAAACATAGCTTAGACACTGGATATCTAATAAGCATTAATATTTAATGAGTACTATTAGCTTTTAACTTATGGTCACTACGATGATTTTATTTAATGGTAACAGCTGTTGATGCAGGTTGCACAGAAAAAATGAAATTAAAAAGTTTTTATTCAAAATAAATTTTAAAAATTACTTTTCTGAACGTCAGAAATTATATATGTACAGGGTGTGGCGTAAAGAATGGATATACCGGAACCGGTGGATGCCCCTCCTTGTGGACTATTCGAAAAAAATATTTTTATTCTTTTTGGTTTGAATTTTAAAAAAAAGTGGGATAAATAACATTTTTTCAAAATTAAGCGACTCTTACTCACTAATTTTGCTACAGTTGTCACAAATTTTGGAATTTTTGTATTTTGTTTTTTTTATTATGCAGCTAATGAATTATTTCATTGATAACAATACAGAGATTTTCTTTATTGCATCAAAATTTAAAAAATAAAATAAAAATGATAACAATAAATCTTTGATTATTTGATTTACTAACTTTGTATGTCACTTGGCAAAAAAAAAATCTACGATAGTAAGCTTGCCCATTGTTTTAAAAACATGCATAGTTATTTCAGATTCTGAAAAGGTAGGTACATGTTACATTTATGCCGATATCTTTAAAAAATATCAATTCAAGTTCTCGTTGACCATAATTTCTTTCTTCAGTAATCAAAGGAACATAATACAAAGGCCTACTTATCTAGGTATTACGGGTTGATCCTTTGTTGAATGCGTAAGAGCAGGTAGTCCCTATTGATAAGTCAATTATCCATTTAGATAGTGACCTTGTTACCACAACTTATTGTCGTATATCCCAAGCAAGAGTTAAGACTTAAGGGTTATCTTTAGATAAAGACACAGCATTTTGGGGTAAACACTGCTTGTGCAACAGAAATGGGTAATGCAATTTATTTCTTATGTAAGTGAATCAGTTTAAGTACCCACTTACAATTTGTGATTGATCATTGCATTACAGTTACAGAGCTCGTAAATGAGATGCATGTTTGCATACTCGATCGAGGTGTACGTATGGCGTGGCATTTTTTTTTAACAGTACGTGGTAGCGTAAGAGTATTAAATAATATCACTAAATGTCAGCAAAATGTAAGCAAAAACTGAGTCCGTAGTACGAAAGCCAAATTCACTTTTTAAATAAACCAAACACGAGGAGGTACAGAGAGGTATGCGCAAGAGACGATTGTCTAAAGAACACTAACTGGGTACTTAAACTGATTTACTTACATAAGAAATAAATTGCATTACCCATTTCTGTTGCACAAGCAGTGTTTACCCCAGAATGCTGTGACTTTATCTAAAGATAACCCTTAAGTCTTAACTCTTGATTGGGATATACGACAATAAGTCGTGGTAACAAGGTCATTATCTAAATGGCTGATTGGCTTATCAATAGGGACTACCTGCTCTTACGCATTCAACAAAGGATCAACCCGTAATACCTAGATAAGTAGGCCTTTGTATTATGTTCCTTTGATTACTGAAGCAAGAAATTATGGTCAACGAGAACTTGAATTGATATTTTTTAAAGATATCGGCATAAATGTAACATGTATTATACCTTTTTAGAATCTGCAATAACTATGCATGTTTTTAAAGCAATGGGCAAGCTTACTATCATAGATTTTTTTTTTGCCAAGTGACATACAAAGTTAGTAAATCAAATATTCAAAGATTTATTGTTATCATTTTTATTTTATTTTTTAAATTTTGATGCCATCTAAGAAAATCTCTGTATTGTTATCAATGAAATAGTTATTTAGCTGCATAATAAAAAAAACAAAATACAAAAATTTCAAAATTTGTGACTACTATAGCAAAATTAGTGAGTAAGAGTCGCTTTATTTTGGAAAAATGTTATTTATCCCACTTTTTAGGGTTCCGTATCTCAAAGAGAAAAAACGGAACCCTTATAGGATCGCTTTGTTGTCCGTCTGTACGTCTGTCAAGACCTTTTTCTCTAAAACACTTGAAGGGATTAAGCTGAAATCTTTGTCAAATACGGAGGTCAGTTATGTCTTGATGCCTTGAAAAAATCACACTTCTAAGTTAACGCAATAAAAAGTTATAGCCATTTATGCACAAATTTTGTATGAAAACGCACTTTTTTGAAAACCTATAGGGTACTTCCTGTTGAGCTAGAATTCTGAAATTTGGCAAGAAGTAAGACCTTACAGTATACATATAGGAATAAATCTAAAAATTGGTAAATAAAATTTATATCACTGGAAAAATCATTACCAACTTATGGATGTAGTTCGTTTCATACTAAATGTATGCAAGCACCCGCATATATAAGTTTGTCGCAAGGAAGTGTAATTTTCTCAACGTCTATTACTTTTGCTCATACCTCCCGTTCCTACGGAACCCTCGGTGTGCGAGTCCGACTCGCACTTGGCCGGTTTTTTTTTAAATTCAAATAAAAAAAAATAAAAATACTTTTTTCAAATAGCACACAAAGGGGGGCATCGACCAGTTCCGGTATATCTATTTTTTACGCCACACCCTGTATATCACCGGTTCAACCCTCTGAGGGCCCCCAACATCGTACAAGCCTGGTCAAATTGGCCCAATTCAATTGAGAGCTGCTCTTTGTACCCGTTTTATAATAAGAGGAGAGAGAAAAAGCTTGAGGAGGAGGCGCCTTTGCGCATGGAAAAAGAAGCACCGCTTGTAATTTCATCCCTGTGCTCTCGTTCGTTTACGCGCATTACGTTGTTAGTTGGTGATGGCGTCAATTCTAGCGGAGACTGACTAGCCGGATAAGTTAATTATCCTGGGGCACGAAGAAGGGAACGTTGACACTCGCTTTGTTTAGTGGCTATACGGATTTAAATTCGGATACAAATCTCACCGATATTTTGTATGTATACTAAATTTTATAAAGAGGAAAGATTTGTTGGTTTGCTTGCCTCCCAATCTATATTTCTACTTATTTATTTTTTTTCGTTTTATTATACGATATCTAGTGATTATGTAACATGTTTGCATCATGCACTATCAGCATCGTCTACCAGTTGCATAATAATGCTAATTTACTAGATTAGTAATTCTTGTGTTAACATCATTACGTTAGTTGAGTGGTGTGAAATTATATCTCTATATACAAAACTCAAACGTGACATAGCCAGCTATCAACGCACAGCCCAAACCACTGGACGGATCAAGCTGAAATTTGGCATCCTGGTAGATGTTATGACGTAGGCATCCGCTAAAAAAGGATTTTCAGAAATTCAACCCCTAAAGGGATGAAATAGGGGTTTAAAGTTTGTATGGAAAACCGTCCCTTTTCAAGTTAGAAACATGAAACTTTATTTTTAAGCTACTTATTAAAAATGAGTATAAATGTGTTGAAGCGTATTTGGAAATTTTACCCTTAAGGGGGTAAAACAGGGATTGAAAGATTATATGAAAGCCCTTATTATTAAACCGACGGATTGGGCTGAAATTTGGCATTCAGGTAGATGTTATGACGTAGGCATCCGATAATAAAGGATTTTTAGAAATGCAACCCATAAAGGGGTAAAATAGGGGTTTTAAAGTTTGTATGGAAGACCGTTCCTTTTTAAGTTAGAAATATAAAACTTTATTTTCAAGCTACTTATTAAAAATGAGTAGATACGTGTTTAAGCGTTTTTTTTTATTTTACCCCTAAGGGGGTGAAATAGGCGTTGCAAATCTATAGGAAAGTCCTTATTATTAAACGGACGGATTGGGCTGAAATTTGGCATTCAGGTAGACGTTATGACGTAGGCATCCACTAAAAAAGGATTTTCAGAAATTCAACCCCTAAAGGGGTGCTATAGGGGTTTAAAATTTGTATGGAAGACCGTCCCTTTTTAAGTTAGAAACATGTAATGAAACCATAGAGTGTTTACCACAGACTGACTTTATTTTCTATAAAGGAATACAGACTATATATATAATTAATTTAGTACATCCAGATGGAGCTAGTTTCGTTACAATATTAACACTGTCCCTTAACGAAATAAGCGTTATAATGATAAATTACATCTAAAAAAATATATCTTATACAACACTGCATAGTTTATAAGAAAGCAATACCAAGCTGTTCAACAAATTTATAATGTTTTTGACAACTCAAACTTTTTGTTAAGATATCAGCTGGCATATCACTTGTGTTCAAATAATCAATTTTCACAAAGTTGTTATCAACTGCATTTCTTACAAAATGATATTTTACGTCAATGTGCTTACTTCTTTTGTGGAATACACAATTTTTGGTTAGTTTTTGGGCACTTTGGTTATCATTTAATAAAGTTATAGGTAGATCATGTCTGCATTTTAGCTCAGACAATAAATTTTTAAGGTAAATTGCCTCTTTACTTGCCTCGCATATGGCCATATATTCAGCCTCAGTGCTAGATAAGGCTATTGTCAATTGTTTCTTACACTCAAATGAAACTACACTACCAGACATTTTGAACATATAACCTGTATAAGATTTACGATCTGTACAATCTGATGCCCAGTCAGCATCTACATATCCTATTAAATCTAGCTCATCTTTAACATATTTTAAACCAAAATGTTTAGTTTTCTTCAGATATTTTACAATACGTTTCAGATGTTTCCAATGAGTTTCATTAAAGTTATTATTAAATTGACTGAGGTAGCAAACAGCATATGATATATCTGGACGGGTTAACATGGACAAGTAAAGCAAACTTCCTACCAATTGTTGATAGGGGAACTGATTAGTACAGTTATCTTCCTTATGTAGTTTCAAATTAGATTCGATTGGAGTACTGATTGGATTACAGTTTTCCATTCTGAATTTATCTAATAACTGATCCACAAAGCGCTCCTGATCTATAAAAAGCACATCATTTTGTTTAGTGACCCTCATCCCTAAACATTGTCTAATTTCACCTAAATCTTTTAATTTAAATTTTAAACTTAATTCAGACTTAAGGCTTTCACTTTCATTTTTACAGTTAGAAAAAATAAAAAAGTCATCAACAAACAAGGCAATAAATAATTTTACTTTGTTATGTTGCTTGATAAATAAACAAGGCTCATATTTTGATTTTTTATAACCCAGGCCTTGTAAACAGTCTTCCACTCGCTTATACCATGCCCTGGCTGACTGTTTCAAGCCATATATTGCTCTCTTTAACTTAAGAACCTTATTTTCTTTATCAAGGCACACAAAATTATCTGGCAAACTCATGTAAACTGTCTCATCCAAATATCCATTCAAGAATGCTGTAGTAACATCTAAATGGTTTATATCTAGTTTATACTTAACACTTAATGCAAATAGAAGTCTAAGTGTGGAATAACGAAGCACGGGGGAGAATGTTTCTTTGTAATCTATGCCAGCCTTTTGAGTGAAACCTCTCGCTACGAGACGCGCACGGTATCTTACATTTTCACACATGTCAAATTTCTTTTTATACACCCACTTGCATTTTACCACTGTAGCTTGCTGTGGTCTATCCACCAGTTCCCATGCATCATTTTTTTCAAATGATTTTAATTCTTCTTCCATGGCTTTAATCCATTCATGTGATTCTGGTCCACATAAAGCTTCTTCTTGTGTAATCTCGTCTTCACACAGGCTGAAATCAGCTTCGAAACACATATTGGTGTAACCAAGTCTATCAGGCTTCTTCTTAATTCGAGGACATAGCTTAGGTTCAGTAGACTGAGTAATATTTTTCACCTCTTTTGCAGGTATACTGTCAAAAAACTCATCCGTAGAACTGCTGCTTGTGTTCATTTCCTCTTCTAGGTATGTATTATCATCATTACATGTTATTGTTCCAGTAGATTGTTCGGATTCGGAGCTGCTAGAGTCCTCATGCTGCACTGAAATTGCTGATGGCTCCAAAGGCTCATTTATGACAGCTTGCACCAATTCTGAATCATCATTTGGTTCTATGATTGTTACGTCTCTACTGATAATAATTTTGTTGGTTTCAGGATTATAGAGCCGGTAACCCTTTACGTTATCGGCATATCCTACTAAGTAATGCTTAGCTGTCTTCTTATCCCATTTCAAACGTTTTTCTTTGGGAATGTGAGCCATTACAACACTACCAAAAATGCGTATGTGACTGACATCTGGTTTTAGACCTGTCCATAGCTCGTAAGGTGTTTTATGATTCAAACCCGAGGCCAATGTTCTGTTCTTCAAATAAACGGCATTGTGCACTGCCTCAGCCCAGAATTTCTTCTCAAACTTCGCATCATAAAGTAGGCACCTGGCTCGTTCTACTATAGTGCGGTTGAATCTTTCACATATCCCGTTTTGTTCGGGAGTATATGTATTGGTTTTCTGATGAACTATGCCACATTTTTTCAAATAACTTACCATTTCATTTGAACAGAATTCTGCGCCATTATCAGTCCTTAGCATTTTAATACTGCTACTCGTCTGTTTTTCGACCAACGCCTTGAATTCTTTAAAACAAGTAAAAACTTCACTTTTACATTTTAAAAAATAGACGAACGACATTCTGCTATAGTCATCCACTAAAAGCAAGAAATATCTCGATGAACCAATTGATTTGACTTCCATTGGCCCACACACATCTGCATGTATAAGCTGGAGAGTTCTCTCACTCGTATGGTTGCTATGTGGAAAAGGCAATCTGGTTTGCTTGCCTTCGCAACAAACTGTACAGTTGTACCTGCTACTTTGAGCTTTGTTTTCAAAAGACAAACCTTCCACAGCGCCGTTCTTCATGATATTCAAGTCTCTGCTGTTAATATGGCCTAATCTTCTGTGCCAAGTTACATCTGAGGTCGCCGTAGCTAATCCGGCTAACGAGCATACTGACCGTATGTGGAGTCTGTATACTCCATTTATCATCTCTGCTATGCCAATCAACTTGTTCTGTGAATTTCTGATGTAACAATATTCATCTTGAAAAACAACTTTATTTCCGTTTTTTATCAGCTGGCTAACGGATAACAGGTTTGTGGTAAGACTAGGGATACACAATACGTCTTGAACAACAATATCAATTTGCTGATCATTAACAACAGTTGTAATATTTGTATTTCCGGAACATAACACTGGCATAGTTGCCTTGTTTGCAACAATGATCTCCGTTGTTGTCGGATTACAGCATACCGTTGTAGATACTAGATTTTCTTTGTTGATCATCATGTGTCTGCTCGCACCTGAGTCTATATACCATTCGTTTTTATCAAAACTGCCATTTAAAAACACTGCACTAAATGCATTCACTGTTTTTTCTGTTTTTTTTATCTTTCAGTTGTGGGCATTGATTTTTAAAATGGCCGACTTGTTTACATCTGTAGCATTTGATGATATTCGCTGGATGACTTGTCGAAGCGTCTACAGTTTTGCCAACTTTATAATTTTTCTGTCGTTGCCAACCTTTTGACAAAAACGCGCTGTCTGAGTCAGTTTTGCCAGCATTTTCACTCATATCCAATAATTTAGTTTTTATTACATCAGCTGAGACGGCAATGCCGGAGTGTTCAATAGCCATAATCATTGGCGAAAATCTATCCGGGAGGCCTGCTAACAATAATGATCCAATCCATTCTTCATTTATTTTAAAGCCGGTTCCTCTTAATTTTTGAGCCGTATCGATGATCTACGTTACATATGAAATCATTGACTCACTGTTTTCGAGACGTATAGAAATTAGGTTCCGCAACAAACTAATTCTGCGTGTAAATCCCGAGTCATCAAATAGCGATTTTAGCTTCTTCCACACATCCTTCACTGTTTTCTCGTACTTTATGTGTACGTACAAAGATGAATCAATGGTCATAACTAATTTTGCCTTCGCCTTTTGATCCTCGACGCTAGTTGTTTCTTTATCGCCATCTTGTTTTATATTGATACCTTCCAATAATAGGAAATTTTCCACCGCGAATGCCCATTCATCAAAATTTTCGCGTCCTTTTAACTTTGGGACATTTACTATGTAACTTGCAGCCATTTTACTGATATTAAATAATAAAAAATAACTTTAAATAATTTAGGATTACGCTTCTGGGCCCATAACCTAATGAAACCATAGAGTGTTTACCACAGACTGACTTTATTTTCTATAAAGGAATACAGACTATATATATAATTAATTTAGTACATCCAGATGGAGCTAGTTTCGTTACAATATTAACAACATGAAACTTTATTTTTAAGCTACTTATTAAAAATAAGTAGAAACATGTTGAAGCGTTTTTGGAAATTTTACCCTTAAGGGGGTAAAACAGGGATTGAAAGTTTATATGAAAGCCCTTATTATTAAACCGACGGATTGGGTAACGACCGACGGAAGTTAGAAACGAATCTTTATTTTTAAGCAACTTATTAAAAATGATCGACATTTGGATTTAGCTCTTGAAGAGGCAGCGCGTATGATTCGAGAGCTTTTTGCTATAATTTTATTATTCTGCCAGGTTTCCGACCCCTTATATATTTGGGAAAAATACAAAGAATACCTTTCTGAGGACTGTAAAGAACAGCTGGAAAGGCAAGGTGACGTGAATGTAGAGCACTCATCGGACCTAATAT